>PVIH01003632.1:68625-156708 GCA_004025045.1 Sigmodon hispidus
CCCCCCCCTCTCTCTCTCTCTCTCTCTCTCCTTATTTTCTTGTGGTTTTAAAAAGAGCTTCTCTGGCTGTCCTGGAATTCACTCTGTAGACCAGGCTGGCCTTGAACCCAGAGATCCACCTGCCTCTGCCAGGATTAAAGGTGTGTATACACTACCACTCTCATCTCTGGGCCATTTTTAAATATCTTCCCCAAACAGCTTTTTGAGCAGATACTGTATTTACTAGAAAGAAAACTATCCAAGTCCAGGTTCTTATTGGAAGCTGCACTGCTGGTCAAATGCCCGGGCCTAAGAATCCAAACAGTTTTAAGGACAGCAGACTCTGGACCTTCTACTATAGAAGGTGACATGTGTGTGACTGAAACTTAGAGCATTTTCTGTTGGGGAAGTAAAATGTTATCTAAAGTGCGGTATTGACTCTATAAGTTATCTGTAATGATTATTTTAGAAAGTAAAATGCAGCATAGGAAAAATTTAGTGGTGTTATCATCCAACTACAGAGTTAAACTAAGCCTGATGCAAATAAATTTAGTATTATAATTCAAAGTGTTCACACTCAGACTGGTGATGTAATTTGCCTAGTATACATGAAGACCTAGGTTTTAGCCCTAGTGCTGCATAAATCCTGTATGACAGTGAATGTCTGTAATTCTAACACCCAGGAGGCAGGGTGTTTTAAAGTTTAAGGTTAACCATGGTTCCTTAGTGAGTTCAAGGATATCTTGAAATACAAGAGACTCTTTTTCAGTAAGAATTGTGTCTTCTGGACATGACAGAGCTGTTAACATCACAGATACAGTGACTGTGAGTCAGTTGTGCAAGATCAAACCAGTCACAATTCCAGTGTAGACTGGGGAGGAGATCATAAGACCCCACCTCTAGCTGACATTTCTGCAGGAGAGTCATTTTTCTTTGAGGGTGTGGCAACTAATTGCCCATGTCCCAGTGGATGCCCAACACACACATGTATAACTAGACTCAGTGGGTTATTAAAAAAGAGAGAGCATGGACTTCAAAGGGGGATGTAATGGAGGTCCTGGGTAAGTGGGAGAGGGACGGGGATGCATATGCTCAAAATAGGTTGGATATGCATGAAATTCTCAAAGAGCAGAAATATATGTATGTGATCAGGATTGGTTTTTATTGTTGATGAGAACAGGAAAAAAATTAAATGGTTCTGGGGCCTTATCTGCATTACAGATATCCAACATTCAGATTCTAAGTTCCTGTTAGTGACGTGTTCACCATGATGGAGGTAGGAAGGTGATGGCGGAGTCCTGCTGGATCTTACCTGCACATGGGCTGGATCCTGTGTGGACACATAGATGTCCAGCTCCTTGTCTTCTGTCTTTGGGATAATGAGCACTCTTTGTGTCTCCATGTAGAAATGGTCTTGCCCTCCAACATGGACCTCGCCTGTGAGAGGCAAGTACAGGAACATGCCTGGAGGTGCGTGCTGGGTGGAAGTCGCCATCGTGGGGCGGTTTAAATGAAGTGGGATGTGGACTGCCCTTTACCTTGTGACAATCAAGGGGACCTGTCTCAGAGACCACCGCTCTGAGAGTTCCCAATTCCAGGTTCTATTTCTTACTCCGCCCTTGGTGAGCCACATTTTAGGAATTTTTCTCCTACTTATTCTGGCTCCTCACCTCCAAACACAGTATAGACACACACACACATGGATGCGCAGGGAAGGCTCCAGGATGCAGAGAATAAGGCTTCCAAGGGGAACTCACATGCCCTTGGCGACTGGTTCAGGATGACTCTAGGAATCTTTTGGAACTGTTTACCTTCGACTATCTGATCCACGTTTTTAAATGCTTCTTCGATGTTTCCTTGTTCAAGCTTCTTTTCAGGGCACAGGAATGAACTGTGTTTTATGGCATCCTATGGAAAAGGCCCCAAAACACAAAACCAGTTCCACATGAAACGTACCAAGCATTCAAGAGTCTAGAGGAGATAAGATATCAGAGGGAATGTCTCCTACATTTGCAGAGAGCACAGGCTGGAAGGACCAGGGAAACATCGAGAAGGAAGCCGTGTTCAGAACTGGGACCTGGACAACTCAGTGCGGTGGTCCAGGATGGCAGATGCTAATTTCTTGTTTTTAGCATAGGTCTCTAGAAACAGTGCTAGGTGCACAGGCCCCATGAGAGAGGCTCTAAGCTCTGTTTTTCCACTTCTCCCTGAAGATGGAAGTGTCTTAGATATGACCTTCTTCACTCAGGATTCTGAGAAGGCTGAGGCTGTACTGAGGGAGAGGGTACAGGTCCTCATACTCTGAGAGGGCAAGACGGCCATATTGTCATTCCTTCGCATATTTGACATATTTCAATAGGGCCTTCTCCTCTTCCTTTCTTCTTCCCCCACATCTGTTTCCTGATATTAGCACAAGATGATTTCCACAAGCCTAAAATTTAACTAAGTACTCTCTCCCCAATATTCAAATTTTATTAAATATATAATATATATCTACACAAGCCCAAGCTTAGTTTCTAGAAACATCTTGCCTGGGGTTGGGGAAATGACTCAGTGACAGAGTACTGGTCTAGCATCCACAAGGACCTGTGTTCTGCAAACAAAAAGCCACCTTTCCTAATGACAGCTACCTGACTTCTTAAAGCAATGGAAAATAAACATCACACTTGAAATTTTTACTTTTTTTTTTTCTTTTTTCAAGACAGAGTTTCTCCGAATAACCCTGGCTGTCCTGAAACTTGATCTGTAGACCAGCCTGGCCTTGAACTCAGAGATCTACCTGCTTCTTCCTCCCAACAGCTGGCATTAAAGGCATGTGTCACCATGGCCTGGCAACTTTTACTTTCTTAATTAACCACTTTGTCTTAGTTAGGGTTACTACTGGTGTGATCAAACACCATGACCAAAAGCCAGTTGTGGAGGAAAGGATTTGTTTGGATATGTTTCCACATCAATGTTTATCATCACAGGAAGTTAGGACAGGAACTCAAGCAGGTGGGAATCTAGAGTCAGGAGCTGATGCAGAGACCATGGAGGATGCTACTTACTGACTTGCTCTCCACGGCTTACTCAGCCTTCTTTCTTATAGAACCCAGGACCACCAGCCAATGGTGTCACCACCCATCATGGACTGGGCCCTCCCCCATCAATCACTGATTACAAAATGCCCTACAGGCTTGGTCGCAACCTGATTTTATGAGGGCATTTTCTTTTCTTTCCTTTCCCCCATTCATTCATTCATTCATTCATTCCATATCCCAATCACAGCTTTTCTCCTGTTCTCTCCTCCTAGTCCTTTCTCTCAAGTTCCCCCAGTCCCCCTCCAATCCACTCCCCTTCTGTTTCTGTCCAGGAAAGGACAGGGGAAGGCATTTTCTTAGTTGAGGCTCTCTTCTCTCCAATGGCTCTGGCTTGTATCAAGTTCATATAAAAGTATCTAGCACACACTTCAACCTCAATAAGTCATGGTGGAAATATGTTTATTGCCATGATGTAAGTGTGTCAGAAGACAGTCTGCCTTCTGATGAGTGAGCACTATATCCAGTGAGCACCGTGAGCCAGAGACTCACAGTGTTGTTTCTACATTCAATAACTCATTTCAGGGCTGGAGACATGGCTCAGAGGTTAAGAGCGCTGTCTGTTCTTCCAGAGGCCCTGAGTTCAATTCCCAGCAACCACATGGTGGCTCACAACCATCTATGATGTCATCTGGTGCCCTCTTCTGTATACTGTATACATAATAAATAAATATTTAAAAGAATAACTCATTTTCTCTTTTGAAGACTTGATGAGGTGTGTATCATTAATCTCCTTGTACAGGTGAGGAAACTGGGGTACACAGATCTAAATTCCTTGCCTAACATCACACCAGTAGAAAGAGGAACAGCCACAATTCAAATTTGTCAGCTTGGATCTACTACCTGTATGATACACTTTCTTTCTTATAAATATATTTTTATGATGTATATCATATATATAACACACACAATATACAACACATATTTAACAAAAATTCATGTTACATAGGTTAAGCCTGGATAGGTGAATTACTATTGGCATATATGACTTTTATTCTCTGCCTTTGGTCACAAAAGAATTATTTGCTCCCTCTAGACATTCTTATTCTGAGGAAACTTTAGATCTCTAAATAGCCTAAGTTCCAGGGTAGGTGTATCCCTGGATGCCAGTTACCCTGTCCGGAAATAAAGCAACTGCCGCCATCACTGCCACTGCCACCAAACTCCCCTTAGGATTCTAGCGCATGTCTAGGCAGGAGAGTGAGCCAAGAAAGCCCGTATTCCCTGCAAACTTGGCAGATGGGACTGGAGCAGAGCCGGTTTGGTGTAGTGACCAAGAACCATGGGTTTTCAGCTCTGCACCTTGAAAGACTGGTACCACTTAGGTGCATTTAAAACTGTTCCCGGGCTGGAGAGATGGCTCAGTGGTTAAGAGCACTGACTGTTCTTCTGGAGGACCTGAGTTCGATTCCCAGCATTCACATGGCAGCTAATAACTGTCTGTAATTCTAAGATCTGACACCCTTATACATGCAGGCAAAACAATTCACATAAAATAAAAATGAACAACAACAACAACAAAAAAGCTGTTCCCAGGGTTCCCCGGGGCCTTTGTACATCAACTATGGTATCTTGCAAGCCCAGAAACAAGCTGTTTTCCTCAACCTGATTTCTCTGAATCTGGCTGTCACTGAGACTGCAAGAACAAGTAGCTATAGTTTGGGTCTGTGCTGAGTCAGAGGCTCAGTCCCCAGCTTGCTAAGCTTCCCTAGCTTGGTCCCAGCATGAGAATGATGAAACCCTTAACAAGGGTTAAGAGCACTGACTATTCAATTCCAGACAACCACATGGTGGCTCATAATTATCCATAATGAGATTGGTGCCCTCTTCTGGTGTGCAGGCAAACATGCAGACAGAACACTGCATACATAATAAATAAATAAATCTTAAATAAACCAAACAAACAAGTGAGGACTCCTGGAAGGCTTTAAATTATTGGAGACAAGCCCTCAAAGTGGACTGTGGGATCTGGTTTCTTCCTTTTCAGACCCAGACATGAGGTAAGTGCTTTTTGCTCACCCATGTGTGGCCTTACAATGTACTGCCTGGCAAAGCATGAATTGAAACTTTGAAAGCTGTGACCCTCTGCCCCCAAACCCCCATCTTTATAAGGTGTTTCTTTCAGGTGTATGTGAAAGTGATGGCACAGTTAATACATCTGTCCACCTGAATTTTCTGTGTTCTCGTTATCTTCTTCAGAAACAAAACTTGAATCCCATCACCAAGAACCAAAAATTACTGTGGAAATTTCCATAGAATTCCATTCTGAAATTCTCATCACATTTATTGTTCCCAATATCCACTCTCATCACCTTCTTTGAGTAACAGAGTTCTACATCTCTGATTGATATATAAGCTCTCTGGATTAAATTGTGCTTCTGAGCTTTCTTGGCCTTAGGTACGGCAGATGCTGGACTTCCAGCCAATGGAATAGAAAGGCCTGTGCAATGTACACACAAGGACTGGAAATTTTTTTTAACCTTTTAGGGTTTTTTTTTTTGAGACAGTGTCTTTCTTTGTGGTCCTGGCTCTCCTGGTACTTACTATGTAGACCAGGCTGATTTCTGTCTCATGGAGAGACATAGTGGGATTATAGCACATTGTAAATATTTGTCTTACTGGTTTAGAAAAAGCTGATTGGCCAGAGGCAGACAGGAAGTGTGGACAGAGCTACCAGACTAAAAAAAACTGGGAACATCTCAGAGCAGAGTAGACAAGCCACAGAGATGCCAGGAGACACAGAGGAAAGAAGCTGAAATGCTGCTGAGAAAAGGTACAGAGCCACATGGCTGAACAAGATAAGAATAATGGGTTAGTTTAAGAGTAAAGAGTTAGCAAGTCATGTGTCTGGGCCCTAAGTCAATCAGCGTAAAATTAATGTAAGTGTCTAACCCTAAGTCAATCAGCGTAAAATTAATGTAAGTGTCTGTGTGTCTCTGTGGGACTGTGGGTCCAAACCTTGAGGGCTGGCCCAAAAGTCTGGGCCAGAATCCTAATACAACAGAAAGATCTGCCTACCTTTGCTGCTCAAATGCTGGAATCAAAGCCATATGTCTCTCTGCTCTGTCTGGGAAATGTTCTTAAAGGCATTAGGGGTATCTCTTCTCATTTAGTTTTTTTTTTTTTTTTTTTTTTCTGTCTGGAATGTGGATTTAATGGGCAAAGCTTCAGTAGGTATTTTAGAAAAAGCTGTGACCTGCAGAATGGAAACCACTTATTACAGGGAAACTGGATAGAAGGATCTGAATTCCTGACTCACAGCTCAAAGCTGTGGCTTGTGTCTCAACCTAACTCCCAGGGCAGGAGACTTGAGAGGTGGGTTCTTTAGGGGTGACTAGGTCATGAGACTCTGCTGTAGGGGATGGACTGTTGTAGTAATAGTGGAAGAGCTTTTTTATGACAGTGAGTTTCTCTCTCTTACTCTCCTCCCCTCCCACCTTCTGGAATCATGAAGCATTAGATATAGCCCTTCAGTTTTGGATCTTCCCAGACACCAGAATCATGAAAAATAAATTCCTGCTCATTATAAATTACCCAGTGTCAGGGATTCTGTTATATCAGTACAAAACATACCATATAAACCTTATAACAGGTATAAACAGACTACCACACCATATAAGCCACAGACTGATTATTGTCTTTTGTCAGTAGGCAAATGTTCACCCCTCAGTTTGCTAAGCTATATAGCCATCTTTCCTCTTATGCTTTCTTCTGAGTCACAGCCACACTAATCTGCCTCAGGAGGCCCCACCTCCAGAATTACAGGCCTCTCCCACTAGGCCTGGCTACTTCTAGGCTTTTGACTATGAGAGAGAAACTTCCATTCTGATTGTTTTTTCTGTTTCTTGGAGCCAAAGATAATTTCATCTCATACAAGTAATATCTTCCAGAGCAAAATGACTTTCCCAGAACAAGCAGATGCCAAAGAGGAAAAAATAGGTTCTGAGTTAGCCTTTAATATTAAGACATTTACAAAGATGCTTTATTTTTATTTTATGTGTAGGAATGTTTGCCTGCATATATATCTATGCACCACACATGTGCCTGATGTCTGCAGAGGTCAGAAGCCAGGGTCAGATCCCCTGGAACTGGAGTTACAAATGGCTGTGAGCCGTCATGTGGAGGCTGTGATTGGACCTGGGTTTTCTGAAAGAGTACCCTATGCTCTTAACCACTGAGCCATATCTTCAGCTCAACTTTACAATTTCAGAGGGCCTCTGACTGGCCCCACTTACCTCGATGGTGAAAATCATGGGTTTTAGATCTTCATAGGTGATTTTTATCTTCTCAGTTGCTCGCCTTGCCTGAACATCAGTCTCTGCAACCACAGCACAGATGATCTGGCCCACACAGAGCACCTGGAAAGTGTATATATGAAGCAGATGGAGGACCAGGGAGATGGCTCAGTGTGTGATTAGTGTCTGATATACAAGCCTGGGGACCTGAGTTAAATCCCTGGAACCCATGTAAAAGTAGATAGAGAAAAAAACAGTTCCATAAAGTTGGTCTCTGACCTCCACCTGTGACCTCCACACCTCCCACACTCCACACCATGCCCTGGTGAGACTTTCAGCACCATAAACAGAGAGTACATATTATACAGTTTCACTCTGGCCATTATACACAGAGAGTGCAACTTCCAGAGACTGGCTGTAGCACGAACTGGCCCAGTCCCCTGTTGAGTTGTGTCTACATGCATTCTTCATCCTGTCATTTAAGAGCTTAATGTGTGGGTGTGTGGGTCCAGTTGCCAACTGACTGAACCACCCAATCCCTTCCTATGTTGAAGCTCCTACGAGGTTGCATTTGGTAACAGGACCTTTACAGAGGTTATTAAAGTTGATTGAGGCTGTAAGGGTGGAGCCTCTGTACAATATGACTGTTAAGCCCAGAAGAGAAGAAAGAATAAACAGAGAAATGAAGGCAACAAGAAGGCAGCCATCAGCAAGCAAGGAAAGATTCCGCAGAGGAAGCCAGACCTGATGACACCCTGGCTTGGGCTAAGCTCTAGAACTTTCAATCAAAATTAGTTTCTGTTACAGCCTCCCACTATACACACACACACACTCACACACACATACATACATAATACATATACATGTATATATATGATTTATTTATTTTTATTTTATATGAGTAGGTAGTTTGCCTGTGTGTATGTCTGTTCATCACATGCATGTAGTGTGCAAAGAAGCCAGAAGAGGGCATTGGATAATGAGAAACAGGAGTTACAGACAGTTGTGAGCTGCCATGTGGGTGCTGGGAATGGAACTCAGGTCCTCTGAAAGAGCAGACAGTGCTTTAAACCACCGAGCCATCTCTCCAGCTCCATATTTAGGCAGTTTTATTATGGCAGCCTCAATAGAGTGATAAATAATGGCCAACCTCTGCTGATGGATTAAAAAACAAAACAAAACACCAAAAAAAAAAAAAAAGACCCCAACCCAACAAAACAAAACAAAAAAACCCCACTGATCTCCTTCACGGCTGCAGGAGAAAGTGTGTGGGATTCACTAAAATGGGACAATAGCCAGTACTTAGTGAGAGCCTTCATATGCCAACGGCTGTCCTAGGCACCTTGTTTAACTCCTATGATACAATGACATGTGGTATGATTATTCCTTCTTTAAAGATGGTGGAAATGCTGGAACAGAAGCTGATATGCTCTGGCCCTAAGTCAGAGTGGTCAGTAAATGATTGTTGAATTGGAATTATGAGGCCCGAACCTTCCAAGACAACTTAATAAAAATGGAACAAATGAAGGAAAGTGAGATCTCTATGTAAATAAGAGGGTGTGGCTGTGGTCCTCCTTACCTCCTTTTTAGATCTTTCTAGAGCTTTCTATCCTGATACAGATGAGCTGACTGACAGAGGTCCTTGGGTGACTATTTGCACAGGCAGCTGGGAAAGCAAGCCCCATCCATACCTTATCTACGGCCAGTAACTTGTCATCCTCATCACCGTTGGTACCTGGAATGTCTTCAGCTGTTACTACATCAATCACGCCAGGTAGGGCAAAGGCCTCCGATGAATCGATAGAGCTGAACACAGGGGGATATTTAAGAAGTAGACATCAGCAAACTTTGAGGACCTCAAACCCAAGGGAGGAACAGTTGAGAATAAAAACATGTAACAACAAATCCAGCCTGAGCAACAGAATGGACCTAGAATGGAGTAGAGTCCAGGGGACCGCTGCAGGTTCAGGAGGTAACACCTCAGCTGCCCACGAGAGGCTCTGAGACAAGTCTTCTTTGAAAGTGTATTTGTGATGGGTCAGTGTTATCAGAGTGGCTGAGTCATGCATGAGGCTGCAGGGATGACGTTTTATGACCTTAGCAAACAAAAGCACCCTAACTTTTTATTTATTTATTTATTTATTTTAAGTTTCATGACATGTTTATTTTTTCAGGCTTAGGAAAAAAAAGCACTCTCATATTTTATAGTGTTTGTTCACTAATTTTGTCTATGCCATGCACATGTTATTCAATTTGGCCTAACGGTGCCTGTTAACTCTCCTATGTTAGCAAAAGTTCCTGGCCTGGCTGACTTTTTGAGACAGATCCCAACCTCATGTGGTCCACTGGACCTAGAAGTAGCTCTGTAAGTGAGGATAATCTTGAAGTTCCCATCCTTTTGCCTCTAACTATTGAGATTACAGCAGTTTAGGGCTGTGCTGGCTTTATATGGTGCTGGGGTTTGAACCCCAAGCTTTGTGCATGGTAGAGTGCACTCTACCAACTGAGCTATATCTCTATGCCCCACCCCCTTTTAGGATGGTCATTTCTAGATAGGCTCTCTTCCTCCCAGGACTCTTTGGATCAAAACATTACAGAAGAGGGCACAATCCTTTGAGGCAATCCCCAGGCCCCCAAGCACACCTTTAAAAAGTTTTTTTTTTTTTTTTTTAGATTTGCTTTACTTACATGATTCTTGCATGAGCCCTGGTACTGGTCACCAAAGCCATGAAAAGTTCTTTATCCACCCTGGGAATGTCATCACAAAATATGGCTTCACCTGTGGCATGTTTAAAACCTGACAGATGCATGATAGGACGTCCAACAGGATCTTGAAGAGGTTGGCCAGGGTCCACTCTCTACAGAGAAAGACAGCTCAGAAACCTTTAACCTCGGGTGGCCTGGGTGACTCAGAGTGCACTCACAGGACAGTCCCCTTGGGCAACAAACACTGGTGCTGGCCAGATAACAAGCATGATCATTTTATGATGTAGGTAAAATGTGAAATTGTCATTTCAATTTTGTGGCAATGCCTCTGATGAGCCAACATGCTGACAGAGTATGGTATGGTAGGTGAAAGCACTCCTCACTTCCTCCATTTGTGGTATCCTGAACCCCTTTGTCTGACAATTTTGGTCTCTCTGTCCTGCTTGCTCATCCTTCCAATGGCTGATCTGCTCATGCTCATTCTGATGAGGCCTACCTCATGTAGTGTGCCCCACAGACACTGACCAAAATCTGAGTGAGAACGCTGCGTGTTGACTCATGGGGCCTCTGGCAGAGGGGACGGAATTCTCCAGATTCAGACTGATGTTGAAGAGTTTATTCTGGCACTTTTCTCTTGCATTATGTGTGTGTGTGTGTGTATATATGTATGTGTGTCTGTGTGTGTCTAGAGGGTGGGGAGGGTTGTGTATAAGCAAGAACAGCTAATTTCTAAACTGCCCTTCTGGAAGGGAGGGTGTGGTCACTTGCAGGACTCTTCTTTACTGACATGAGATTAAACATTGGTGGTTTGGGCCGGAGTCTGAACCCCTGAGCTCTGTTACCCTTCTACATAGGAATTAAACAAACGCCCAGAGAATCATTTTAAGCTGATGATGACTGTGTGCCTGCAGACCATGCTGGCAGAGCAGGCCTGTGACCCTCCAGCACCAGCTCTCGGGATTTAGAAACTTCTGATTAGAAACGCCTGGAAAGAACTGAAAACCACCCCTGTGAATAGCTCGCTTGCTCCACACAGCTCCAGCTTATCTCTTAGTGTAGGTTTCAGTGAAATCAAACTCACTGACCTGGTATGTTTGGACTCCCTGGGGTAGTGTGACCTGGAAATCTTCCAGAGCACTCAGGAACCGGTCTGCAATCACTGGGTAATGCTGGCTGTCCTGGGATGATTAAGCACAGTGAGGGAGACTGGTTAGTCTGGATCAAGTCTGGATAAGGTAGAATGGTTCCCAGTGCACTGAGGGGTCGCCTAGTTATGGCCCTACCTCAGGATTTCACTGGTTATGACCCCTCAATCTCCATCTAAGTGTGGATTTGGATGGCTGGCTTGAATCTGATCTTCGTGCCCCTGGAAGGAAAGGTCTGCCAGTGAGCTTGGAGGTGGTGTGTGTGTGTGTGTGTGTGTGTGTGTGTGTGTGTGTGTGTGTGTGTGTGTTGCTAGGAAGGTAACTCTAGGTTCGATAAGCCATCCCAGAATAAGCCAGAGCCAATGATCCACAAAATGAAAAAAATTTCTGAATTCTTTTTTCCTGAAGGCTGTTGTGGTGTCTTGAGAAGTGAAGTGTAGGTCTTCATCTGAAATTCAGAGGTTGGGGACAGTGGCCATGGGGCACGGTGGCTGAGAAACTGGGTCCAGGGAAGGATGAGGGCTGTAATGAGGGCCAGGGAAGGGTTGAGGGCAAGGCAGAGAGAATGAGTGTGACAGGAAATATTTTATCCAGCTTGATCCAGAGGTTTGCAACCAGAAAATCTAGACAGCCATTTAGTTACTATACATATCAGTTTTGACTTTTTGAAACATAAAAATTAGATGTCACATCTTATATCGATTACAAAATTCTAGACTAAGCAAAATGCAGCTTCAGCCCCACAAGCAGATCAGCGCTTGTCTGGACGGGGTGGGTGATGGTGGAGGTACAGGGGCTCTTTGGAGAGATGAAAATGTGTTATGTTTAGTTTGAGTTGGTGGCTCCACAGGTGTACATTTGTGTACTAAGTCAAAACAGGTAGGTTAAATTATATATTTACTATTTGTCTCTTGTTTTATTGTAAATTGTGCCTCAATGAAGTTTATTTCAAAAGAAAAAAATTACAGAGTGGAGATGGGGACCCTGTGATATTCTGTGCTGGGGCACAATAGACACCTGGAAACTGAAGGTGGTTTGATTGTCTGCCAGGGCTAAGTCCCAGGACGAAACTGGCCTGAAAAGGGCCGGGCTGACCCAGATCCAGGGCATCTAGGTGATGGTAACAGGGCTGAGCAGTGGCAATGTTAGGAAGTCCCGGCACTAAGGAGCTGATGGAAGCCAAGGTTATGGTTTGAATTTCATCTTCCCAAATGGCTATGTTGAAGGCCAAACCTCCAGAAACTCAGAGTGTGACTTATCTGAACAAAATGGGATGTTTACTATGATGGTAATGAATTACAGTTGGCTGAAATTATGGCTTACAACCTCTTAGAAGGGCAAATTTGGTCATATAAACATGCACACAGGGGCAGCGCTGTGCAAAGGCAACAGCAGGGGTGATTCCTACAAGGTAGAGAAGTCTAAAGGTCACCAGCAAGCCACCGGAAGCCAGGCCACGCCATCAGGAGCCACGGGAAAGGTATAGACTAGAGCATCAGTTCACAGGAGGAACCAGCACTGACGACCCCTCTGTTTTTACATTTATTTATTTTGAGACAGGCCTTGAACTCATTATGATCTTCCTGCCTCGGCCTCCTGCGTGCTGAGATTACAGGGGTGCATCACCTCACCCAGCTTTCTGATGGCTCCTTGGACAAGGGCTTCTTGCCTTAGAACTGTGAGACTCTGACCAGTCATAAGAGCGGTTGCCATTGTCCTCCGGCGCACTTACGGCAGACTCCGAGGACAGCTTTTCCTTTTTCTTTAGTTCTTGCAGCACCTCCAGGTAGAACTTGAAGAAGAAGCTGACCACCAGAGTCCTCTTGAACTCCACTTTGCCCCCCAGAGCTGAGCCTGGGATGGAAACTTCATCCAGAAGCCGCCTGCAAGCCTCGTCTAGCATGAGTGCGTTCCAGCGCCTAGTACAGTGGGAGGCGGGAAGAGCCGGTTAAAGGGAGTCTGATTGCGAGGACACTGACATTTTAGAGTGCCCAGGGTTTCCCTTAGAGATCACACTAACAAGGAAAAAGCAAAGCCCAAGAATCTGCTCCAAGTGGTACAGGAATCATGGCTGAGTGAGCAGGGGACCTTTACCATCGCATGTACCAGAGTCAGAATAGTCTAGAACCATTCCAGAATATTCTAGAACAGAAGAGAACAGAATTCAGATTTGGATGCTGCCTTTACCGAGGGAGAAATAGCCTGCACCCTGTGGCGGGGGTACTGGAGAGGGCTGTTGAGTGTTCATTTGCAGGAGCAAAGTAGGCTGGATGAAAAAACATCACTTGCTGGCTCAACTCAGGCCTGGGCCATGGTTGTGTCTCTCACCCCAAAAGTAGCTTAATTGAAGCCAATAACGTGGAATTAATTCAGCAAAATTAAAAAAGAAACAAGCAGTGGTTCTGTTTGTTTGTTTGTTTTCCAGTCTGAGATTCCATCATCCCAGGGTTTTTTTTCCTCGTCACTAAGGTTCCTTTAAGGCAGAGCGCTCATCGCTTACCTGCCGAGGAGCTGCTGGCAGGATCTGTGTGCACTGATGGTGGTGGGCCCCACCCCTCCGTAGGCGATGCTCAGGTCCTCAATGGCGTCTGTACCCTCTCTGAGCCGGACTCTCATGCAAGCGTTCACATCGGGCAAAGCGTTCTGCTGGCACTGGGCCTGCCGGAAGGCCGACACAAACTCCCACTGTGGAGACAGAAAGCATCCGGGGTATCCCGGATGTCAGAGTGAAAAACGTGGGTTGTGCCTTGCTGCCTCTGCAATGGGACACCCAGGACAGTTGTCTAAATGAGAGTCACACTGGCCGCCTTCTTGCTGAGAGTGAAATTGGTGACCTTTCAAAAAAGGTCCATTTCTTTATATTTTTATTTTCGGAGATAAGCCTGTGTGAGTTTGTGTATTCCCCATGTGTCTAGGAGCCCTTGGAGGCCAGAAGAGGAAATCAGTTCCTTGGAACCAGAGTTACAGATGGTTGTGAGGCTCCATGTAGGTGCTGGGAACAAAACCTAGGTCCTCAGAGAGTGCAGTAAGTATTCTTAACCACTGAGCAGTTTCTCCAGATATCCTTAAAAAAATGTTGGAGTTGGGTATGGTGGCATACACCTTTAATCCCAGCACTCAGGAGGCAGAGGTAGGTGAATCTTTGTGAGTTTGAGGCTAGCCTGGTCTATAGACTGAGTTCTAGGACAGCCAAGGCTACACAAAGAAATCCTGTCCAGAGAGAAGGCTCTGCAATTAAGAGCATTTGTCTGGGTTTGCTCCCCAGCACCCACATGACAGCTCACAGCCGTCTGTATTGCCAGTTCCAGAGGATCTGACAACCAAGGGCACACATGGTGAATCCATACACATAAAATAAACAAATTTAAAGAATTAAAAAGATTTATTTTTGTTTATGTGTATGAGTGTTTGTATATATGCATATGCCCTTGGAAACCAGAAGAAGGTTTTGGATCCCTTGGACCTGGAGTTACAGATTGTTGTGAGCCAATGTGTGTGTGTGTCTGTCTGTGTGTCTGTGAGTGGCATTGGTGTTCTTTTGGAGTCAAGAACAGCTTTGGAGAGAGGCCTAAGGAACAGAGAATGAGGGCAGAAGGCCGTCTTCATAGCTGGCTGGGTGGCCACATCAACCCCAGTATTCTGAGCCAGGGAACATCTGGAGGCCATGTGTTCCTATGAGCTGTGGGGATTGGCAGGAATTGGGGGTGGGGGGTGGGGTTGGGGAAGCCAAGTTAGGACTTCAGCTTCCTGTGTGTCAGGTAGAGAGGCTCCAGCTACAGCCAGAGAGCCTTCACCCACGGGGGAGGCTGGCCCCTGGCCTTCTTTAGGTCACTCCCTGCAGCTGCAAAAACAACCAAAATCCTCATCCTGGACTTGCTCAGGGCAGGCCCCGAGCTTTGTTGCCGAACCAGTTTCTAATAGGAAACAGTTTCAGGGACATGGTTACTTCCTTCAGCCTGTCTTCAGATGGTAGGGGAGACTGGATTCCATTGTGATGGAGAAACAGCTTCAAAGCAACCAGCAAGTTTATTACCTTTTGAGAGTGAGGGATGTACACAGATCCCAAAATCTCCTCTGGCTTCAGGTCTACCAACCCAGCAAGAAAATGTCCATTGAGGGGAATCTGCCTTGTGCCTTCTGTGGAAAGAAAGGGCATTTCTGTACATCCATTAAAAAACAAGCCAGATCTGTACTCTCAGAGGTTGGCAGCCAGAAGAGAAGGTCTGTATCCTCTGCTCAGAGGGACTGATGCAGAGGTCTGAGTCTGTGACACTGTCACAGCATCCTCTTTCCCTCTACTGAGCATGGAGTTTGTTCTCCTGTCAAGGCCCATGCCATTCCTATCACCCCTGTGGGTTTTCATCCTTCAGAGTTTGGGTAACGAAAAGAACCACGAACCGAAGATCAAGGCTACGGTGTAACTTAGGCTAACACTGGCTTTACTTTGCTTCTAGCAGAGTAACGATCTGCTTTCAGTCCTGCTGCAGGTTTGTGTTCCCGTCACAGACAAACCTTTAAAGTAAACAGTTGGTCAAATCTGCCTTGGACTCAGTTATTCACCCTCTGGGACCAGAGCCTAATCTTCTGGCTTTAAAATACAGCTTGTGCTTTTAGGGTATAGGATGTGTCCCTAAGAGATCCAACTACAACCCACCAGAGATGACATCATTTCTACCCCACTCCCCTCAATTATTGCTGTATTGGAATAGAGTATTGTTGAAACTGGATGGGAAAACCCAAAGACTGTCCTGCCCTCCTGTCTTGCTGCTAAAGGTCAGTGAGCTGAAATCCTGCCTTCTCTGGAGTGATGGGGATCTGTGTTAACTTTGGCAGAGTTGGGAAAGCAGAAACCGTAAGTCAAAGGTGCTTATAAACATTCAATAGAACGCTGCTATCATCACTACAGCATAAGGCCCTGGACAGGGACCTCACCATCCTGGTGTCCCCAGATCTTGGCTTACTGACTGTTTTGTGGATCAAATTGGGGTCACTCCAAACAGGCCTGATGCCCTCAGAGAAAAGCTTGCTTCAGTCAGTACTCCTACCCCTCCATGCTCTGTCTCCTAACAGGCTTCCTGTGAAGCCCATCAGGGAGTAGGTCCTGAGCACTTTTTCCCAGCCCCTGAGTCTCTCCCCACCACCTCTGAACTATTTAGTTATGAATGTCTATCTGTGGTTATGTGCACATGAATGTAGGTGGCCTTGGAGGTCAGATTCCCTGGAACTGGAGTTTACAGGAAAGTGTGAGCTGCCTGGCATAGGGAAGCAAACTCAGGCCCTTCACAACAGCAGGATGGACTCTTCTGAGCCATTTCTCCATTCTTTAAAAGATTGGTTTTTATTTTTTTTTTTAACAATTATATATAACATATAATTGTGCATCTCTGTGAATATGTGCCCACAGAAGCTAGAGAAGTTGAGTCTCCAGGAACTAGAGTTGTGGGCACTTGTGAACCATCTGATGTGGGAGCCGGGGACTGAACTCCAGAGGGTCCTCTACAACAACAGAGGGTCCTCTTCACCTCTGAGCCATCTCTCCAGGACCCCTTCCTGTCATGTCAGCTTCTGCGTATCATTCCTGGTCAAGCAAGAACAAGTGAACTGACACATGTGCTTTGAGAACGTGGCTCTGTGTGTGTATGTTGTCAGCAGGAAGCACCTCTTCCTGTTGTTACAATACACATTCCTCACAACAGGAATGCCCCGTGGTGAATTGAAAGTCAGTGATCCAGGCTACTACTCAATACAATTCCTTAAGAAAACTAGAAAGTGCAATGAAAAGAGGCAAAGTCTGTCAAGAGCTGCTCAGAGCGTAGCTCACCTTCTGACAGCAGGTTGAGGGTGGCGTTGCCCACGGAGAGAATAGGGTTCAGGTCTGAGTAGCAATGCCGGCTGAAAACATGTCCACCTAAGGACTGAGGAGGGAGTGACGGCTTGGTTAGTGTCTCAGGCCTTCTACCCTCCTTATAGACATCCGCTTATGATCCACTCGGCACCTTGGAAAGGTCAGGAGGAGTCTTGGCCATCATCAGTCCTCAGGGGCCCATGAATGGTGGAAGGCATCTCTTTGGCTCACTTTGTTAACCCTGTCACTCCTTGAGATGTGATTCCAATCTCATCTGTCACCCTCTCCTTGGCAGGCTCTAGTGACTATGGTCATTTGGAATTGCTTGAGAGTTTTCACAAAGGCCAAGTTCTCTGCTGACTCCCCAGGCTCCACGGATCTCTACTTCACCACCCAGAAGATGTTCAGCAGGTATGTGTGCTTGGAAAACCAACCATGATTCATTTTCCTTCTAATGATGTTTGATTCGAATAGCTATGGTTTAAATTGTACAAAGTAAAAGGTTTCCCAATTTGCTTTTGTTACCATAATTCCGTTAATAAATCCTAAAATTAAATCAGACTTTTTGACAGGCTTGTCAAAAAATTAGCAAGACCATGATGCCCTTTGTGACACGTTGCTACTTAGTTACTGTGTTGAATTTCATCTGTAATTTTATGGAGCATTTTACTAAGTATCATTTGTTAATTTAAAAAAGTATTTGTTAATTGGCCTGCCATTTTAACCCATAGAGACCTTTTGGCATGTTACCCCTGCCAGTGCTTCTCCTGACATCTCAGTGAGGAGAAACAAGTTTGTGCCCAGTGATGGACAGAAGGAAACCCACCGCCATGTTCCGGATCTGCTGTCCTGCCAGGCTCCGAAGGTGTTTCAGGAGTGCTCGATATGTCTGAGTTTTCTCCTCCGGGAGCTCAGAGATGCTCTCAGCCAAGATGTCCTTCACCTGAGCCAGGCTGCAGCCGGCACCAATGGTGAGTCCTTGGAAGCAGAGAGGACGTTACTGAAGCCGGGTCTCATTTAACATTGGTACTTTCCACTGTGGCTGCTGGGGGGTGGGGTGGAGGTGTGGGAGGTGGGGGGAGGTGGGGGGGCAGGGGAAGGTAGGGGGTGTCTCCAGGAGCTTCCAGACCAGCTAAGTCAGCCTCTGGGAGTTGGTCTCTCTCTTGTTTTTTGGTTTTTTTCTTTAGAGCCAAAGTCTCTCACTGGTTTGGAGCCTGTTAAATAGTTTGGGCCTATATCCATGAGCCCCAGGGTTCTGCCTGTCTTGACTTCCCTAATATTGTAATTACTATGAATCCTATTTGCCCAGATTTTTTATGTGGATTCTGAAGGTCAAGCTTAGGTCTTTATGTTCACAAGACTTAGATTGCAGAGCCAATTTCCTCAGCCTTGGGCATAGATAGCACTTGTAAGTGGTCTCCTGTGTAGCCAGGAATGGGACCCTGGGGCCACATTCATCTTTGGACAGTGTGAAGAAATGGAGGTAGGAGAGAGGGAATGATGGTAATAATACGCCAATGGTAGATCAGACTACAACTCCCATGAACCTTCTGTGTGACCATGATTACTATGTGGCTAAGGGGAATGAATCTGATAACATTATCACAATGGCAAAGGCCATTTGACTCCCTAGGTCATGGTCTAAAATCAGTAATAATTTTTTTGGGAGAAAAGTTTTTATGCAAACTTAAGAGAGCTGAAGCGCAACAGTGAGTAAAAATGATGACTTCTCCCTGGCTTTATGGTTCGCACAGGGTTATGGTGATCTGACATGATCCCACCACCCTAAGACTCCCCTAGAGGAATTGCTCCTGATGATACTTAGCCAAAAGTATATGAATAACCAACCCAAGTAATGAACAAACCAGTTTCTATTTACTTGCCTCCATAAAGTCAAGAAACAAGACAGGACACACCAACTTTGTGTGACCTTTTAGTGGTATGAAAACATTTCACAATATAGCAGCTCCAGAATTTAGGCCAAGATGACCCACACAGGAATCAAAGTCAGTAATGTTTTGGGGTTAGCTTTTCCAACTCTGATAACCATAACCTTCAGGAGGGAAAATGGCCAATCAAAATGAACATGTCCCGAGGAAGTAGCTCCTCAGACTTGCCATTGGTTGGTGGCGTTGGGTGTGGGATGTTTTGGGCTCACAGAAAAGGGTGAAGGGAGCCATGGGTGAGCACCCAAGACGACTGGGATAATGCTACTTGCCAGCTGGCCAGAAAATAATCCTGCACTTTGACAATGGTTGGAATTGGCAGGATGTGAGTAAGGACCTGAGGATTTCTCCTCAGCAGCATGAAAGGGGTCACATCAAGTGTGTGGCCACCCAAGCCATCTGGAGTTGATGTTTTAAAATAAATCTTTTACCGCTCTCATATTTTTTTTTTAAAAAAATGAAACTTTAACACACAGGCTTGAGTTGACCTCACTGTTGGACACGGACTGCTGTGAGTCTGTTTTAAGCAGGCTTCAGGTTGGGCTTTGACTTTCTCTTGTTGATTCATCTTTGGGAGTATCCGCCCTTCTGTATAGCTATATTTTATCAATATTAGATGTTCTTGGCACAGTACTCCCTCTCTGTGCCGACACCCACCCCCCATCACCTCCTACAGCTCCCCTAACCTCAGCTAACATCCCGCGTGGGAGAACACTAGAAGGTTTTTATTATCCACGTGCCGAACAAATCTCACCTGAAATTTGTAACTAAATCATCCCTCCTTTCTAGAATGTCAGCCTGAAGTCTTTGTCCTGTCTCAATACCCCATAAAAGATGCTCTTGTGAGATCTGGTCCCACCTCAGACTCCCCACCAGTGGTCAGTTCATTTATTATCCCTGTGAATTCTACTGGCACCCACTCTTTAGACAGAGCGGCGCATGCCTGGAAGGAACCCCAACACTCGGGAGGCTGAGGCACGGTGATCATGATTTTGAGATCAGTTTGGTTATCTAAGGAGATTGTGCCTCTAAAACAAAATAAAACCAAAGCAGAACAAAGTATTCCAAACAATACACTAAAACTCAAACCCCAGATTCGTGCTGTATCTTTGCAGGAGCATAGCAGAGTTCATGTTCCTTGGTAAACACTTGTCCCTGGGCAGACCCTGGCTCTCATCAGGGAAGAAACCATACAAACATCTTGCTATTATTTAGGCCAGAGGCTTTACACGCAGACCAGAGTGGCTCATCACTGCCTCTTTTGGCTTTTTGTTTGTAAGACAATCTTTTGTAGCCTTGAATTCCCGATACCCCTTCTTCCTCCTTCCAAGTGTTGGAATGACAGGCATGAGCCCAGGAGCCACCACACCCGCTCCCTGCTTCTGCTTTCCACCCAGAGAGAAAAAAAGACAGTTTAGCTCTCCAGTGAGGCATGGAATGCCAGCTGTCTGCTCTGCTGCTCTGTCTCCACAAGAGTCCAAACTGCATCCAAAGCCCGACAGGCTGTCTGGGCCTTTGTTGTGCCTTTTCCTTCGTACACACAGCCACTCCAAGGCATTTCTATTTGATTTTTGTCTCTAGTCACAAAGCTTAACTTGCATTCTGATGAAGTCAGAAAGCTCTTCAACTTGTTTTGATTCTCAGAGTTTTAAAATTTAACTCTATGCCTCAGGGGCCCATTAGGTAAATATACAGTGACTCTGACAGTTCAAAGATTTTGGAAAGAAAACTAGACTGAGCCAACTGTGCAGTTTAAAGAAATTTTTCCATCACAAGTGGAACTGTCTGTCACCGAGATTTGATGCCTGGGGATGCGGATGTGAGCCAATCTGGTTTCAGGTCTTCCTATTGGCGTCCTTCACACTCTGGACCACAGGAAGTTTCCCAATGGCCACTGGAGGGCGCTCACGCTTCAGCTTTAAGCAAGCCAGAGGCAGCACATTG
Source organism: Sigmodon hispidus (assembly GCA_004025045.1). Classification (NCBI taxonomy): domain Eukaryota; kingdom Metazoa; phylum Chordata; class Mammalia; order Rodentia; family Cricetidae; genus Sigmodon; species Sigmodon hispidus. The sequence goes on from PVIH01003632.1 coordinate 89,503, forward strand.
CACCAGTCTGAAGAGCCCGCCTAGCATTCCTTTGGCTGAGGGACCATGCTGGGCAGCTAAGGTGAAAAATCACTGCACAGGCCATCGGTGGCCTGGAAGGGGGTGGCAATGGCAGTGGGATTTTTGAGCTGTAATCTGATGATCTCGGGCCAGTGCATTTTCTTTTTGCACCTCATGCTTTTGAATTGTGCTCTGGGGACTTACATAAGAGGCTCAGAGACAGGAGAGGTGGAGAAAGACAGCCACTTATTTTTATTACTTATTTCATTTAAGGTTTGAAGATGCGGTACTTGGCGTCAGAGAGGACCAAGGTTAACCAGTGCTTGGCTAGAGAGTGTAGAGGGTCTCCTGCTGTAATCATCAGCTTAGACTGAGTATCTGGACTCCAGGCTACGTGTTCTTCCATTTCCTCCCTGCCCACACCAGGCGCACTGCCTGGGTTCCAAGCTGAAGCTGGCAAAAGTCTCTTGCAAATGTCTGGGTTGGGGAGGGGATTAGCGGGTGCACTTTGGCTGGTGACAGAGACCTGGTGATAGTGACTTGTCTGTCTTCAGCTCCCTCCCTGTCTACCAAAGACCTCCATAAATACACGTGACTACAAGCCATTCTTGACGAAGTTGTTAGTTCAAGTTAAGGGTGTCATCACTGCCATTGTAACCCAGTACATTCGGATTCCTGACCAACTCATTCACACACACCCCACCCCACCCCGCTCCACTCCCAATTCATTTGTCAGCCACTGGGGATAGGTGTGTTCGAAGACCTGGAGCTCTGCACAGCAGAACAGAGGAAGTAATACGGGCCATTTGCTAACCATGTAACTTGGCCTCAACTCTTGCACATTTCTTTCTATTTTGTAGGTTTGACTTTACTCTGCACTAGTGGGCTTTTGAAGATGTCGTGAGTGAGTAGGGATGCTTGTGTGAAGGTTTTTGTCCCATTCAGCCCCAAGTGTGAGGCAGTGCCAGGGTCACTTCGTTAATATCTTACTAGAAAGACCAAGAACTCACCGTCACTGCTTTTAGTCACCATCGTTAGATCAGGAACTCCAGCAAGAGAGAGGAGAACTGAGTGAAAGTGTCCTGGAGATTTCATGGCTGGTTATGAAAGAAAAAAGACAAATTTTAGAGAAAGAGAAAATGCCTTTTACTTTTCTTTTAGCTTAAATCTTAATAATAAATGTGTATAGATGTGAAAGCAATGACCATATACCAGTCTGCCCAATATATGTATTCACGTACTTATATTCTTGCTACATTGCACCAGTAGGAAAAAAGAGTGTGGGAGGCTTTAAAAACTCTCTTTTGCAGAGGCACTTAGAGATGTTTATAAGAATGTGGCCAGGGCTGAAGAGATGGCTCAGTGGTTAAGAACACTGGCTGCTTTTCTAGAAGACTCGGGTTTGATTCCCAGCACCCATAGAGCAGCTCACAACTGTCTCTAATGCCAGTTCCAGGAACCCTAATGCCCTAAAGTTAAATAAATAAAAAAATATACTATTAAAAAAAAAGAATGTGGCCGGGTGTAGTTATGTATACCTTTAATTCCAGCACCCAGGAAGCAGAGCCAGGTGAGTTTGAAACCTGTGGGTTTGAGGCCAGCCTGGCCTGCACAGTGAATTCCTGGCTAGCTAAAGTAACATAGTGAGTGAGACCCTGTCTCAAAACCAGCAAACAAAAAACCAAACCAAACCAAAACAGAGAATGTTTGTGTGGCTCAGTGGTAAACACATGATGAGCATCTGGGGGGCTCTGGGTTTGATCCCCAGCATGGAAAAAAAGAAAAGGGCATTTATAAAACCATGGAAATAGCTGACGCCATTTCAACAGCTGCCTCCCCATGATTGATTGGAGGGGCAAACCATACCGTGCTATATAATGGAGCAGATGCAAAAAGCGGGGGCGAGTCTCAGGTCAAGAATGTTGACTAAAACCCACAAATTTCAGAAGAAGAGTAACAGTGTCTTCTGAAATATGTACAAAACTAACAGACTCATTATTCGGGGACTCAAACACATGTGGTAATTATAAAAATGAGGAGAGTGAGCAATGGACCAACACAGCTCAGCTGTAGGGCTCCATCAGGAGGAAGGGAAAGGAGCGTGGGGTACCTCTTCTTTTATCGCAGGGGCTGGCTGTTGAAACACTGATTACAAGCTTGTGGGTAATGCTGGGGTTCAAACCCAGAGCTTGGGCAGGCTAGCTAGCATTCTCCCATTGGGCTAAGGGTGTGTGAGCAAAGCAGAGTTATTAAATGGATGCCATACCCACTAGGTGTGTTTGTGAACACATCCACAGGTATTTTATAACATTCTCTCAGTCTACTCAGTATTTAGTAAAATAACAAAGGACAGCTGTGTGGTGATTGCCACACTTTTAATCCCAGCACTGGGGAGGCAGAGGCAGGTGGATCTTTGAGTTCAGGCCAGCCTAGTTTACACAGTGAGTTTCAGGACAGCCAGGGCTACACAGAGAAGCCATCTTATTCATTACCCACCCCAAGTCATCTTAAATACTACTAGGGTGTGTGCCAATCAGCTTTGGAAATCCTTGGATTTATGAGACAGGATGAAACTTTCATCTCTAAAAAATAGACTAGGGATGGAGTAGACACCAGGAAGTTCAGCCAGCATGAACGCCGAGTAAGTGGGGACATTGTCACTTACCCAGAGACGTGTTGCCTGCAACAAGAGGGGCTTCGGGGTACTTTGCCTTCAGTGCCAAGAGCTCCTGGAGAGTTCCTGCGCAGATCCAGGTAATCCTCTCTCCGTAAAAGGTCCGAGTGTGTGTGTCTGGGCTCTCAGCCATTCTCTGAGGACAAATGGCAGGATATGTACCATGTGCATAGCAGTCACTCTGCCATAGCAGGACCTGGGTGGGCTCTGTCCCTCTAGGAAGATTGCAAGGATCCAGGTCCACTCACTGTGTAACTGGCTAAAGCCTGATGGATGTAAGTGGATGGCCTTAAGGAACAAGTAATACAAGCATGGGCTAATGTAGCATTAATTCACCCCTCCTGTACACTTCCCACCTCACCTCACCCCTCCTGTACACTTCTCACCCCACCCCTCCTGCACACTTCTCACCTCACCCCTCCTGTACACTTCTCACCTCACCTCACCCCTCCTGTACACTTCTCACCCCTCCTCACCCCTCCTGTACACTTCCCACCTCACCCCTCCTGTACACTTTTGGTGCAGCCCCAGGAAGGATCCTGATATGACATCCGTAGATGCTTGTCCCTTCTCTACACATCCTTCCTCCTAGGGGCTCTCACACGGAGAGGAGGCCAAGCGAGGTTGCGTCCAGCATGACCTGCCCTGCTGGCTTCTGACCTTCCCATTGCCCTGTGCTCTGTCCAGGCTGGCTCAGCACTGTCCTTGATTAGGGCAGCTATTCCCATGTCTCTAGGACCTTCACACTCACTGTTCCCCATCACATTACATGACCGGCTTCATCCTGTCTTCTAGAATTTCCTCAAACATTACCTCCTCTGGAGAGTATTCTATGGCCATGGCGTTAAAAATTACAACCATCTGCAGCCTAGCTTTGCTCTCTGCTTGGTGATTTTTCTCTTTAGCACCATATAAAAATGAGCACCATATATATATATGGCTCTGGCTGTCCTGGAACTCACTATGTATATTCTAGGTTGACCTTGAACTCAGAAATATCCATCTGCTTCTGCTTCCAGAGTGCTGGGATTAAAGGCTTGTGCCATTATGCCCAGCTTATGTATTATATCTTTCATCTATTATTTTGCTTATCATCTGTCTTATAAGGTTATCATTTCTTATAAGATTATAAACTCTCCCAGGGCAGTGTTTTTTTTTTTTTTTTGCTGCATAGTTGAATGGATATATATTTTTGAATGAGTAAATACACCAGAGCTCCCCCAGAAAAGGGGGCTGGAGCCGGTTAGGAGCATGCACTGATCCTGCAGGGGACCTGGGTTTGGTTCCCAGCACCCACACTGGGTGGCTCATTACTTTCTGCAATACCAGCCTCAGGGATCCTACACCGCTCTCTATAATGAGCACAGGTACTTAGGTGTGTATACTCACACATAGACACACCCACAAAAGTATCATTAAAATTAGAAATAAACATTTAATAAAAGAGAGAAGGGCTGGAGAGATGGCTCTGTGGTTAGGGGCACTGACTTTTTTCAGAGGTCCTGAGTTCAGTTCCCAGCAGCCACATGCTGGCTCACAACCATCTATAATGACATCTGGTGTCTTCTTCTGGCTGCAGGCATATGTGCAGGCAGAGCACTGTATACATAATAAATAAATAAATCTTTTTTTTGAAAAAAGAGAGCAAAGTATTTTATAGAAAAGAACATGGATGCCTGAGAAGGGGGTCAATATACATATGGAAAAAGAGTGGAGTGGGGTACCCCGGTTCTTGGCAGTCAGGAAACTGCCCCCAAAACAAGGGGCAAAGGAAGAAATGAGGGAGATGCTTCTTGTAGTCAGTGTAGTGGATTTCCTGGAAAAACATGGCAGATGCTTAGCAAAGCTGAATGGCCTGGACAGCCAACAGGGACACATTCCAGATCACAGTGGAGAAGTAATGTTGGGATACTATTTAAAAAGTCCCAGCTAGGGGCTGGAGAGATGGCTCAACAGTTAAGAGCACCATCTGCTCTTCCAGAGGACCTGGGTTCGATTCCCAGCACCCACATGGCAGCTGACAACTGTCTGTAGTTCCAGTTCCAGGCAAACACCAAGACAAATAAATAAATAAATAAAATAAAGTTAAAAAAAAAAAGTCCCAGCTAAAGCCTAGGAAAGGTTGGCCAGGGCTGGAGCAGGGGAGGTAGGTTTCTGAATCCTAGCTAGCTGACACTTTTTCATTTTGATTTGTCACTCAAAGGATATAATACATTTTTGAAAAATGAGTTTACAACTAGGTGTGTTTAAACAAGCACATAAAATACCCATAGTGTCGGGAGCTGGAGAGATGGCTCAGCGGTTAAGAGCACTGTCTGCTCTTCCAGAGGACCCGGGTTCGATTCCCAGCACCCACATGGCAGCTAACAACTGTCTGTAGTTCCAGTTCCAGGCAAAACACCAAGGCAAATAAATAAAGTTTAAAAAAAAATACCCATAGTGTCTTACCAGGAGTTCTGGGGGAAATATGGGCTCCTGGGTAGGGTCCAAGGGCTGGAACTCTTCTTTTGCAAACAGCTCCGTGCAGATCTTTAAAGAGGGAAGAGGCATATGGTTCTGTCAGTTCAGCTCAGCTGGAAAGAGCACTGGAATTCTTGAAGACATTAGGCAAGATGGGACAGTTCTCACTTTCCCTGTACAGGGAACTCACTGCAGCGCAGCAACTTAAGAGAGAAGTGTGACTGCTCGGGAGAGGCTAATTAGCCACTAATGTGATACAGAGGAAAGAGTGTCACTAACTCTCACAAGGAGCATCCTGGGAAATTTCAAGCCATCCTGTGAAAATGATCAGATGTTAAAGAAGCTTGGGGACTTCCCCTGGGCTTCCTGTCCCTGCCTTAGCCAAGCACAGTTCACAATCTAAACTCTGAGGAAGTCTCATAGGTTTAGGGAAAATGACTCTGAATACACCTTCCTGCTTAACCATCCTTGGTACCACTGTTTATTGAGGACGTTTACACATATTAATGTCACATATTTGATCTTTATAATAATTGTATAAAGAAAGTTATAATCTCCATTTGGCCCACCGGGAAATGAAAGCAGAGCAGAAATGGACCCATCTGACATCTGTCGCACTCACGTGTGCCTTAGCTTTGATGGACACTTGGAAGAGAACAAACAGATCAGAGAACTGGACTGTGGGGTGTGGGGCAAGGGTGGGTACCAGTGAGTAGACAGGAGGGTGGCAGACATTGGGGGTTGACAGGTCTGGCTTGCTCTTTACACCCCTCCTGACCTTTCCATTGGAAATGCTCTTAACCTTTCTAAAGAGTAAATGGAGATAATGCTTATCTTGAAAGGTAATTGTGATAATTAGATAAAATACCCTGACATTTGCCATGTTCTCCACCTTTTTTCCTATCTCTCTAAGGCCTTATGATGCTCCAGGGAGCACACATAGTTGTTCTTGTTAAAGGCTTTTTTGTAGAGCTACAGAATGAGATGCTGCAGGCCTATGTCTGACCAGTTGGTTTTTGTGTGAGAATTAGCATGGGCAGTACTTTGGAGCAATGATTTAGTCCTAAAAGCTAGAAAAAAGATATTTTCTGAGAATTAAAGTGCCAAACAATGGATCAGCACTGAGAAATGAAAAGTTAAACAGGTTCTAGGCCAAGACTTAACAGCTGTCCAAATGGAGGATGGTCAGAGAATAGTGGGGAAGGGACATCCCAGGCAGACACCTACCCATGCCTCAGACCCTGCGGCTCCCTCAGCGCTCAGCCTTCTCCACAGAATTTCACATCTTAGTCTGTGTTACTATAAAGGATGATGTTTTACTTTATAATTGTGTCTCCCTCAGCGCTCAGCCTTCTCCACAGAATTTCACATCTTAGTCTGTGTTACTATAAAGGATGATGTTTTACTTTATAATTGTGTCTCTCCTTATGAACAAATACTGAGGTGTGTTCTTGTTTAAATACATCCATAGTCCTTTGACTTAATGTAAGTCAAGTGGTACTTAATGCTCAACTGATGCTCAAATTGAGATTTAGGTTGGGAATGGACTTTGGGATGTATTGACTCTATCTATTGATCTTCTGTGAGTCATTATGTGATGTGCATCTCGCCTCCTTGGGGTAACACCCCTCTATTACACCTCACACCTTCTTTAGACTAAAAAAAAGTGTCAGCGAGAGGTGAGTGTGGACAAGTAGATCTGAAGGATACAGAGACACAGAGAAAGAGGATGTGGGATGAGGGCAGTTTCCCCAGGGCCAGCTCTGAGCTCTTCACAGCACATGGGTGGTGTGGGTAGTTGGGATCTCATTAACCTCTCTACTTGAGTCCTGTGAGAACTCGGCAGTGGATCCTTTTGAAAATGAGCATCTCTGCGATGGTAAAGTCAGAGCTGGATGCTGAGCTAGACTTCCAGGTGGGTGTCACTATCTCAGCCTTAGCTACTGGAGATGGCAGTGCTGTCTCTGTCTCAGCTCAGGGACACCATTAGAACTCTATTTCTGTGACTTATCTCTCACGTGTAGTTGTTTTATTTTCTGCCATCCAAGAGGTTTTGGTTTTCCTTTAGCTCCAGCCTTTCAGACTATGAAGGGGAAGGTCAGACTATGGTCTGTCTGAGCACTGCAAAGTGCCTGGTTCCTGTAAGTATTTGGGAAAGCTGCAAAGTGGGGAACAGCCCCTCAAATGCACATACCCAGTTCCAAGCACACACATGCACACACACACACACGAGAGAGAGAGAGAGAGAGAGAGAGAGAGAGAGAGAGAGAGAGAGAGAGAGAGAGAGAGAGACTCACTTCAGTTTTGGCTTCAAGTGAATCACCTTCTCTCTGATCCAGGCAGCATCTTCCGGTTCCTTTCTTCTGACAACCATTGGTGTCCTGGGAACATGAAGTGCTTTGTATGAACAGTACTTCTGATAGACAAATAAGGTGTGCCTTGAAGGTTTGAACAATATATATGAGACTTCAGGCCCTGAAGCTACTTTCTACTTAGAGGGATAACACAAGGCTATTCTTCCTTTGCTTTGTTTATTTTCATAAAACAACATGAAATATATATTATGTAAACATGTTATATAAAATAACACAATGTACAGAAGAATTCTAAAGAAGCAATCAGGACCCAGTTTCTCTGGCATTTTATGATTGGGATTGAGCTGTGTTTATGTCTTTCATTTCTATAAGGTAGATGAACATTGTTCCTTGCAATTAGAACGTTATGTTCACATCTGAGTTATTTTAGAGTAATTTCTAGTGGTTAAATACATTTTTATGGTATTTTTGAGGGTAACCACAATACAGTCACTAGATATGATATAAAAATAATTTTAAAAGATAAGTAAATTTTAATTTATTAATATAAACTTAAAGCCAATTTTATTATGCTATATATATTTTTCTACTCTTAATTAAGATATGATGCTGATATAGCTCATTTAAAATTATAATATATAATTAAAAAATACAGATTAATAGTCATCTATGATAACCAAACTTATAGTCATGTTAGTTAGATTTTTATAGATATACAAAGATATATTTCAATTAGATAGTCTTCAAACACTTCAAAGACATACAAAATATGACATTTAAAATATTTTAAAAAATTAGACTTTTCTAGACAGTGAGACAGGTCTACTCCTAACAACACCAATATATTTCAAGGTTGGAACAAAGACCATTATAATTTACATGGAACCTTTAAGAAAGAGAAAATTAAAATGCAAAAGGGAAAATCATTTGGATGAGTTGATGGTAGGCAGTTTTTTTTTTAAAAAATTGGTTCCCACTTGTAGCTCTTCCATTTCAACTTCTTGCAAACCACCTTCTGTATTTCCTTCCTCAGATGGTCTCTCTCACCTTGCAGATCTCTTCCTCCCCACTTTGAATTCACTGTCTTTCCTGGTGTTTTGAGCTGCTGCTGGCTAACTCTGCCCAAGAAACAAAAGCAGCTGACTGAGCAAACCGCACTTCCTCTGTCTAGACTCTTAGAGTCCCTAGGATGGATGTGTCAGCGGGGGCTGAAAGAGAGCTGGGCTTCCTTGGGCTCAGTAGGTAATAGAAACCCTTCCCATCTGGGGCGGATTTCTTTCAACCAGTTAAGTATCATGGGACTGGCTGGCTGCAGGGTGAGCTACTGGAACTCAACTTTTGGCTGTGCGCCAGGAGAGGCGGGTCACACCTACACCCTGAGGGAAAGGAATTGGTTTAGCCCGGTTCCTAGTATTTCACACAAGCTTCCTTTCCCACCTACTGCAGCAGTTTGCTGGGTTTACAGTTGCTTCATTTCACGTTCCAGTCTGGCTACTCTGGCTCCCTCTTGTGGTAACAGAAATCGTGGACTCCCGAGCCCAGAATAGCTGTCTGATTTTGAGGACCTGGGACATTCCTGCTGTACATTTCCAGGTCTACCTCTGCCATGTGTGAAACCAAGGCAAGAATACACCACAGAAATCTTTACTTGTGACTTCTCATTTCTCCTCCTCCGTGGCTCTGCAGGAGACTTAAGCACCCACATGAATATTCCAGCCCAGTGTCCACCCTCTCCACAAGAAGCTGCTCGTTGACCACCCTCTGATCTTGTGTGCAGACATTGGATGCTATGACCTTCCTTGATCATCTCGGGAAAGTCTGCACCTGGTCTAAAGGTGAGGTTGAAGCCCTGTGTGGAGAATGATCCAGAAAAGGATGGGCATATCACCTTGTTCCTACAGGCTCCTGAGAATAGCTAGGTAAGGACCACAGGGGGCTCCTTCAAGATACCAGGTGCCTTTCTTTCTGTTTAAAGTCTGCTTACATCCAACTCATTCTTAGCGGAGGGTCATCAGGCATGCCTGTCCCGAATGTCTGTCAGATGCTATTCATAGCATCAGCAACATTCTCAACATTAATAGTTATCTGTTGAACTCTTACTAACTGCCGAGCAAGACTCACTTGATTTTCACCAGAGAAGCACCCCCACTTTTGGGGGTTACTCCTTGTGTTCTTGGAGTGGATTTTGGCTTCTACTCTGAAATTTCAGTTTCTTTATCTGTTTGCAAATTCCAAGTTAGTTGTATTCTTGAAAGGAAACTTCTTTACCTTAGCACACCATTGATTGGCTTCAAGTCTTTGTAGGCATCATCTCACCTGCCATGGAGAGATGCCTTGTCCAGCTGACTTCCCTGTATAGATCTAGACCACATCAAAGGTGGTGTAATGCTTACCCAGTTTTCAGGATGTATTGGTGACTCCAGTGAGCGCCCCCAGACATGACTTACTTTGTCTGTCTTACAGTTGGTTGTGATGGAAAACAGCACTCTGTGTTCCCAGCTTTGACCACCTGTCTGTCCTCATTCTCACTCACAGGTAGGACATGTCTCCAGTCACCCGGTCTTGTGTACTCACCACGCAGAAGGTCCTGCCACTCTCCAAAATTGGCCGATACCCGGTGCAGCGGCAGAGGTTACCTGACCGGAGGGGAAGCATCACTGTGAGTTTGCTTTTACTGGTTCATTTTTTAGATTATTATTTACTTATGGACATGTATGTGTGTCTGTATGTAGATGCCCTTGGAGGCCAGAAGAGGGTATTAGATTTTGTAGATGGTTATAAAATACCCAGTGTAGATGCTGAGATGTGAACTCAGGTCCTGTGGAAGAGCATGGAGCACTCTTAATGACCAAGTCATATCTCCAACCACTCTACTGGCTTCTTCTAAAAGTTGGAATGGGTCCAATAGATTTTCTTTTCAGTGCTGGGGAATTGAACTCGGGGCCTTGGACATGCTAGGATAACTTCTGCTTCTGAGCTGTGACGCTAGCCCTGATGTCTATCTATTGACAATGACTCTATTTCAAATTAGGTAAGACGGGGGCATCCTAAAACAGAAAGTTCAGGCAATTCCAAAGGTGCCTCCGGACAAACAAAAGTGCCATGGATGGTGGGTCAGGTGTGCTTCTGCATTAGACTCACCTGGATAGATTTGTTAAGAACATGAATCTGACTCTCTGGAACCTGAACATCTGGAGACAGGCCCAAGAACCTGCACTGAAGAGGCCAGTGGGGCATTCTGTTGCACGGTAAAGTTGTAATCCTCATGTTTCCATGAAGGTCTGAAGGCTATGGGGCAGGAGGGTCAGTGTAGGCTAGAGTTCATCTATGGTGACCTGATTAAAAAGCTTGGGCTCAAGGATTGTGAAAACTAAGACTTGGTAAAGAATGGCTAAAATTCTCAGCGGGAAAAAGATGGGGTGGAGACTGGTTTGGAAGGAGTCCTGTAGGAGCAAGAACTGTGACTGGGCTTGGTCATGCCTTAGGACTGAGGAGCTGCTGGAGGGGGCCCAGGGAAGGGGAGGGTTAGATGAATATGGTGCCTTGATTATTATTATTCATTATTATTTTGCTGGGGATTGAACCTTTGCTCATGATAGTCAGTGTAAGAGTCAAAAACCAAGTGTATATAATACGTTTGTATATACTTATGTGCAAAGGAAAAGTTGTTAAAGAGTCTGTTAAGTTGTTCATAGTGGACCTCTGGAGATGGAGTTGGAGAAGAGGTGGTTTATTTGGTTATGTATACTGGATAAATATTCTGCTTTTATTTCTGTATCTTTTGAATTTTTAGTGTGTATTGTTTTTGTAATAAAGTTTTTAAAATTTGCAGAAAAAAGAAAAAGAAAGAAGAGATAAAGGTAGAGCACTAAGGAGAACAGAAGAGAGAGAAAAAGTAAGAGAGAGAGAGGGAGGGAGGGAGAGAGGGAGAGGGAGAGGGAGAGGGAGAGGGAGAGAGAGAGAGAGAGAGAGAGAGAGAGAGAGAGAGAGAGAGAGAGAGAGAGATGTGTGGTGGCCCCTGTGCCTGGTACAGAAGTGACCTGACATCTTTTGCTGTGTCTGTAAAGGCTGTTTTAGAAATAACAGTGGCTTGGGACTTGAGCGGAGCTGGGATGTTGAAGAACCTTTTCCTTCTGCCTGCATCCTGTGTCAGACTTACCCCCCAGGGCTTCCATGAGCTGTTCCTCGGAGGGCTGTGGGTGGTTCCTGAGCAGTGTGTACATGGACATCACCATCCCAGGGGTGCAGAATCCACACTGGGTACCATGGCTCTTGGCGATCCTCTCCTGGAAGGATGCATTTGTGGTTACAGCCTCATTTTCCTACTGTCACCAACTCTCCAGGCTCCACGGTGTGTGCCCTTCTTGTGGTAACTCCCTCTCTGAGCAAATGTGGTCCACCCCTTTGCTCAGTTCTGTATATTCCTTTCTTAGTCATCCCTAACACAGTGATTCCGAAGCCACATCTTATCATTTTAATTACTTCTCAGGGCCAAATACTCAGGATGCTTTCTTTTGGGAATTAGCTATGTGAAGCCTGTTCCTCCTGTAAGAATAGTTCTCCAGGAACCAATAGGAGGGACAGGGTAAGCTTCAAACCTGGTTTTCTAGAACACCCGTGTCTTTCACAGCTTAGTTCTCACAGGCTAAGACTTAGAACATCACAAGTGTTGATGAGATCATTGCTGACCGCATGTCACCGTCTTTAATGTTTTCTGTGTTGGCTCACAGGGAGCTCAGCTTCCAGAGACTGAGAATTTTGGTCTCTGTTATTTAAAGTGTGGTCTATGGTCTGGAAGTACTGGTTTCTTCTGGAAATGGTAAGGAGTGCAGAATTCAGGATCCTGCTCCAAACTTCCTGACTCAGAATCTGAATTTTTAGCAAGCTCTTGGTGACTCTTGGGGACACCAAAGCTTGATAAGCTTGGCTCTAGATTAGACTATAATGCTGGGATTCCAGTGTGTTGACTTTCCTGTGCACATCTTGTATAACTCCCTAGCAGACTCAAGGAGACTTTTCTGGGTCCTTCATCTTTGCTCTTTGGGATTGACTTGGTTGAACCAATGGGCTGCTCCTGCCTAAAAAGAATGAATGTGGGTTGATCCCGCTGTGACTCCCCAAACTTCTGCGACAATGACAGGGGTACACATGTCATGTTACCCTCAAATCCAGCAGGCTAAGTGTTTTTTGGGTGTGATGTGATTGACTCCACCCTCTAGAGAAGTTTAAGACTCCTCACATCCAAATTTTGATTTTACTCCTAAAACCTTTATGCTACAGGAAACAATCCCTAAATTTTTATCTTATTAGCCTTGGAGAATTATTTTAGTATGATTCTCTCTACATATTTATAATTTGATGTGTGTGTAGTGCCTGTGGAGGCCAGAAGAGGGCATTTGATTTCCTAGAACTGGAACATGGCTGATATAAGCTGCAACGTGAGTGCTGAGGATTGAACCTGGGACTTCTGGAAGAGCAGCCAGTGTTCTTAACCACTGAGCCTTGTGTGACTTTTTGATACAGCATCTCACGTATTTCAGGCTGGACTTGAACTCTCTGTGCAGTGGAGGATGACCTTGAACTCCTGATCCTTCTGTGTACTTCCCCAGTACTGGGTTATAGGTATGGGCTGCTCTGCTAAATTGATGTAGTCCCAAGGGCTTCCATGTGCATGCTGGGCAAGCACACTATCAACAGCTACATCCCCAGTTCCTCAGATACATTTATTCCATAGCATGTGTTTAATATCTACTTCAGCTTATAGTAAATAGGCATCGGACATTGTTTTTAAAATCTTGATATTATTCAAGTAATGAGAGAGATCATTTAATCAAATGCAGGTGGTTTTTCAGCTTTCTCTGAAGTCACTGAGTAGATTTTATCACCCTGATCATCAAGAGTCCAAAGCTCCCCTGTGCTTGGCTGTGACCTAAAGGTGAAGGGGGCACAGTGTCTGTGGCATTTGATAAAATGAAGCTCAGAGTGAGAAAATAAGGATGTGTGCTTACCTGCACAGGGTGAAGCCTGGTGCTGATGCTTCCTATACCCTCCACAGTGGTGACAGCAGCCCCATGCAGGGAACAGAGGGGCACCAGGCATGCCATGACAGAGAAGTGTCTTGGTATGAGAAACACAAAGAAAGCCAAATGAAGTGACATAGTCCTGCCCCATGGAGAGCCAGGAACCATGGAGAGCAGCAGAGACCCTCCCAAGTTTATGACAGACAACTAGGGGACCATAGGGATGATGACAGATTTGGGGTGAGAGATTTGAGAAAGTTAGGACCCCCCACTCACTCTATGCCACTTATGAGATCCGGGGTTCTTAATGAGAACCCAGAGATCCTGAACTTCAGAAAATCTTTACAGTCTTAAAATAGATCCACCTAGGAGCAGTGAGAATGTCCCCATGTCAACAGAAGGTGGCTGGACTTCTGTGGGTCTTCATTAGAGCAATGACCTCATCACAAGCAAAGGTTATTTGCCTTTGCCCCTATCAACACATTTGGTTTCATCTAGGCTATCTGTGTAAAGTTATTTCCCAGTGTGGGGTGACCTGTGTTTAGCAGTCTCGGTATGGACCAATGATGAGATGGAGCCCAAGCTTTAGAATCTGACTCTTACTTAAAGGGTGAGATCATGGCTCAAGTTCTTGCTCTATAAGGTTGGTCCCAGTTCAAGAGCAAAGAGAGCATAGCTTTCAGGCCAGAAAATATGGACTCAAGGTGTTGACCAATAGCCCATTGGTTCTATGACCTTGAACATATCACCCTTTCTTTCTGAGCCTCAGTTTCTTCAAGTAGGAAGTAAACTGTTGGCTTGTCTTGGTTCTTAATCTGGAGCACACAGATGGGCTTTGGGAGGGTTATGGTCCCCCACAAGTGATATGCAGAGGGCAATTAGCTTATACATGAGGGTCCACAGCATTTGTAAAGATTTCCAGTGGGATCTAAGAAGGGGATAAACCAAGGATCTGGCCTTTTAAAGTTACAGAACAGAAGCCAGCCAGGCAGATTTTCTCCTGGTTACTGGACCTTGGATGGCTACCTTGTCTTCTTGGATACCGGATCATGCTTAGACACCATCACAGTGCAGGCCCCACAGCCTCCTGTTCCGCAGGCATACTTGGTTCCTGTGAGGCGTACTGGCAAGGGAGAAGTCAAGGAAAAGATGCAAAGTGGACACTTTGACTCTGTACCTGCCTCCCTAGGGTGTCATTAGTGTGAAAGGTCTTGTGGGGTGAGGGGCAGTCTGAGAAGGCACTGGCTAGCAATGTGGCCATGGACATAGTAGCCCGTTCTGTCTTGTTTGCATTTGCAGAGAGGAAGGAGTGATATCTACATCCCCAGGGCAGGCTCACTATAAGCATCTTGTAGGGCTTATGGTGAAACTCCTTCAACAAACCCTACTTCATTATAAGGTATTCTTATGTCTTCTTATGGTTATAATCATGTAACTAGGGAGAAGAACTATTTTTTTAAAAGGTTTATTTATTTTTTATGTATCCCATGGTCTGTCTACATGTATGCCTGCAGGTCAGAAGAGAATCTCATTATAGATGGTTATGAACTACCCTGTGGTTGCTGGGAATTGAACTCCAGACCTTTGGAAGAGCAGCCAGTGCTCTCCAGCCCCAAGAACTATTTTTCTCTTAAATTTTTATTTAAATAACTTCTTTTTATTTATTTTACATACGGAGAAGTTTCCCACCCCCATCCACTCCTCAGTCTCTTTTCCCGTGGCCTTGAACAATGCATGGCACATCGAGTGCTGGCAAGCCGGCCGGAGCTCCTGCTTTTGCATCAAGGCTGGGCAGGGCAATCCAGCATGGGAACGGGTTCCCAAAAGGCTGATGAGCACCAGAGCCAGGCCCTGATCTCACTGCCAGGAGCCTTACAAAGAGACCAAGCCACACAACTATCACAAGCCTGCAGAGGGCCTAGGTCATCCCATGCAGGTTTCCTAGCTATTGGTCCAGAATCCTTGAGCTCCCAGGAGCGCAGATCAGGCGTCTCTGTGAACCCTTCCCCTATTATGACATGCTCCTCCTTTTCTTCAGCCAGGCCCCTGGAGCTCGGCCCAGTGCTTGCCCGTGGATCTCTGCACCATCGGTTACTACAGTATTTCTAATGACAATTAGGCTACTCACCAACCAGGAAAAGGCCAGTTCAGGCACCCGCTCCGCTATTGATTGGAGTCTTCACTGGGGTTATCCCTGTGGATGCCCCCTTTTTAACCCTAATGGAGCTGCTGATTTATAAATGCTGAGTATCATTTCAGAGATGGGACCACGGACAGTCCATGTAAAGGACTGGCTACATCCCCATTTGCCACCACAAGTCTTGATTGGTTAAAGCATAAAATGTCCTGATTTCAAATATTGATGGCTAATTAAAAAGCAAACAAACCTGGTTCAGAGGCCAGTATGTTATTCCTACTTTTTGCTTTCATTTTTTTAAAAAAAATGTTTTGGCTTCCCTGAGCAATCCATCAGGTTCAGTAATTAAAATACATTTATCATTATGAAGGTCTATGGTCCAGAATATAAGATGGTGGGGGAAATCTGGTGTAAGAAAATAGATATAAAGTAAATTTAATCCCTGTATCTGAGAATTTGGTTTCATAAAGGCAGGTCACAGGCAACCGGAGTTTCTATTACATAACATCCCCCTCCCCTCCAGCAGAGCTGAAGCAAATGGCTTAGCTTTTATTTCATACTATCCAATCACAACATAAGCAATGCTGGGAAACTTTCTCCTCTCTAAAGCAGCCCAGTTAACCTGATATTCTTCAAGCCACTGCCAAAAGCAAATAGCAATCAAGGGCCAAAGGTCTGGCTGGAGCCGGATCACCTCTCACAGCCACAGCGGCTTAAGGTCTATAAGGCATGCACAGACATGGCTGTAATTTTGATCAAAAGGATCCAGTTCTTTCTCAGGAAGCTCAGCAGAGTGACTTCCGGGTCCACATTCTTCTCTGTCACCTACATTGGAAACAGGAGCGATTATGGGACAGAACGGATGACTGGGGAATGTCTGGTGGCCTGTTTGATCTGTTTGATCTGTAGGAGGTGGGATGCAGACCAGGCCTACTCTGAAGGGAATGGTGTGTTCATGTTCATTTTTAGGGCAGGAGCCTGATGAGACTGTGAAACACTGTGCTTTCCTGTGGGGCAGGAGCCAGGAGTCACCTGGGATGATGATATAATATCTTGGGACGTACAGTTTGCATATTTCACATTTGCTTTGCCATCTGGCCTTGTGGAACCTCCGGACTAAGTCTTTGGACGTATGTTAAACCTGAATTGTGTTGGTTTAAGCGGTCCCACAGGCTGGGTGGGATATTTCTGCCATCTCTGGGACAGCTGTAGGAAACATTTGATGACCTCAAGGGTCTGGAGTTTGTCACAGAAAGTCATTGGGGGAAGTTATTGTTGTCTTGGAGATGCTTTGGGGCCTGCTGGTGAGCCTTGACACTCTGCTCAAGAACCAGAGTATCTCTAATGGGACATTAGAATTCGCCCATCTCTTCCTTTGGAAAGTGGGGTATTCACACCAAGTCACCCAGGGACTTCCTTGTTTCTCTTTTCCCATTTATGTCACTTGGTTTTTGCCATGGGATGTCCTGTGAGCACCTCTCACCACTCTGCTGTGTGACAGGAAAGTGGGATGTCATATGACAGGACAGGAAGGTTCAGTGGGCCAGCACTAGCTTCTTCCTTTTTCCTCAGAAGGGGGACACTCACTTTTGCATACCTCAAAGAATAGAATCTATAGGAAGATTCTTCTGAGGTGAGACTCACTCCTCATTTACTGGGTCTGGGTGGGAGGTGCCTCACCCAAGGAACAACAATAAAACATCTCTGTAGCCTCTAGTCTTACCTCAGGCCCTTTGAGAACAGCTTCTGAGAATATAACCAATGCCCCTGCCAAAGGGTCCACAGACTCCCTCCATACAGACCTTTCTCCTCTCTGCCCTTCCCTCCCCCTTTCTCTCCGGTATCCCCTTCCTGCCCCTCCCCCTTCCCTCTGGTCTCTCTCTTGACTTATTCTCTATTCCTCCTACAGTCATGGCATCTGGGCTCAGAATTTGATCTGAGACTGATAGAGAAAAGAGCCTCCTCTGGCTTTGGGTCTAAAGACTAAGGCAATGGATAAGCCATTTATAATTCAGCTTGGGAGCCTAGAAGGAAGTGCTGGTGGCTTCCTGGGGAGGCTGGATTCAGAAGGGAATGTGTGCAGGCAAATGAGAAGTTCTGCAGGACTCTTGCCTCTTCCTTGGGCCAACTCCTGAGGTGGGGTAGACATGACTGAGTTCTGGTTATGTTTGCAGGGTCAGAGGTTTGAAAGGCTCTTAGAGGGAGGTGGTAAGACTCCAGGAAAGCTATGTGCCCTTGGAAGGCAGATGGGAGTTAAAAAATAAAATAAAAGTAGCTGATGTCCTGTGTGAGGGGGTTGTGAGGCCAGGGAAAAGGCAACAGAGAGATTCTGTCCTTGTCCATATATTTCCTCAGAACACCCAGGGCTGCAACCCAGGGAAAGAGGGGCCTCCAGGCTGACTGCACTTACACTTGAACCCTTCCGTAGAGGGTGAACTCCATGCAGCAGTAGTTCTCAACCTGTGGGCTAACAGTCCTTTCACAGGATCACCTCAGATCACCAGAAAACCCAGATACTTACATTATAGTGCATAACAGCAGCAAAATTACAGTTATGAAGTAGCAAGGAAAATAATTTTAGGGTTGGGGTCACACAACATGAGGAACTGTATTAAAGGGTGGCAACATCAGGAAGTTGAGAAGACGATTTGATAAATAGAAAAAAATGACGGATCCATTTCCATTTAAAAACTTCTGGAGTTTGAAATGCAAACCATGTTACTGTGTGAACTGCTTCCAGCAGCTTCCTTCTGGTTTTTACGACAGCTGCTCCAGGAAACAGCTGCTCCAGGAGGACTCCCAGCTCGGGAAGTGAAGTGATTGTGTTATACGTCAGGTTATACCATAAAGAGTGGGCCAGCGTGGGTTGACTGACAGCACCCAGGGCTGTGCAAAAGAATCCCAAGGCTTTCCTGCCCCCTCCCCCCCATTGCCAGGACCCAAGTGCTGACCGAGAGGAGAAAAGGCAAGTCCAGATGGGTTCCTAACCCTGGGTTTCTTGTCCTGAACTGAGAGGTCCAGTCCAGATTTCTCAGAGCGCCCCTGAGCCAGGGATTTCCCCCGTGCCTCAGTGCTAACTCTACCCACCACTTACCTTCCTCCCGTTCACAAAGAACAGCAGCTCATCTGAGCTCTGGGATGGGCAAGGCATGGCTTTGGTGAGGAAGTTCAGCCTCCTGTCTCTAGGCAGGAACACTTTCCTATATCAGCTACAGAAATGAACAGAAAGGATTAAAGTGGAAGCAACTAGAATTTCTCTCTGAGTGGAAACAGGCAGCCTAGAGCCCAGCCGGGACAGCTAGGGTGGAGAAGTTCTGTTCATGGCCTTTTAAAGCCCCTATGTGACCTCCTCTAATCCAATACCTCTCCTCCCACCAGCACTGGCTTTGAAGTTGGCTCAGGATGCAGCCTATACCGCCTCCTGCTTTCCCTGAAATTCGAGAGCATCCACAAACCACTACCTAAGCTTAAACCCACCATGCACTGCTGCAACCCAGCAGCACCCCGTCTCAATCCCGGATGGCTTCCCAAGGCCCTGCACCCCACTTCTCCATCTTGTTTCTTGTACTTTCAGAGTAAAGGATACCTCGTAGGTAAACATACAGATGCATTATTAGTCTGTGTTCTAGCTGAGGTGAAGGTGTGCCATGCCACACCCACTTGGTCTCTCTGCATTCTCCTTGCTTCTCTCTGATCAAAATCACTCTGCTGGAAAAGCGTGATCTGTTGAAGATGTACTGAGGTTACTGGAGGCATGGCTGACAGTTTGTGTGTCTCACAAGTACCTGGGAACTAAGCTAAGGTCTCCTGGTTTGAGACAATGCTAAGTGTACAGACAGCCCACGATGAGAAGATGCCATGCTTACACAAAACTCTCCAACTACGTATTCACCAATAACATCATGTTGGTTTTTATTGTCTAATTAAAACCCAAAGCTTGCTGTGTAAAAATGTGGGTAA
Organism: Sigmodon hispidus; assembly: GCA_004025045.1. Classification (NCBI taxonomy): domain Eukaryota; kingdom Metazoa; phylum Chordata; class Mammalia; order Rodentia; family Cricetidae; genus Sigmodon; species Sigmodon hispidus. Next base: position 109,069 of record PVIH01003632.1, read on the forward strand.
AGGAAGTAGATGCTTCCATGGTCTGGTTTTGGGAGAGTTGATGAGTCTTCTCTTTTCTAGAACATTCTTCATGAGGTCATGAGCCCCAACACTATCATTAGAGTAAAACCTTGATGCTAAGATTAGCTTTCACTGTGTGACCTTAAGGCCGGAAGCATCCACATCCTCTAGACCTGGCCTCTTTTTCAGTCTATTCACGTGTGGCTTCCTCCTGTCACAGAGTTATTCCAGAAAACACTCTTAATCAGACGTGGCTGTCAGCTCTCACGTTTCTTGACAATCTAAAGGCTAGCTTTTTAGGCTTCCCACTTTACATAGACACATGGATGTGTGTATGTGGGTGAGTCACATGTATTCAGAGTTTGCTGAACACATTGGCTAAGTACTTTGGGAGGGAAAATTGGAGATCTCTGTGAATTAGATAGGGCCTCCTGTTTGGTCATGTCCTGCTGTTCACGCCCCCCCCCCCCCCCCAATAGCTCTCTGAACCTGAGATATAAGATTTCTGTACTCAGTTGTTCTTATTCTTGGGGGGAGGGATTTTCCCAAGCCAGCCCAAGTGCTCACCACCCACTTTCTGCTTAAATCTGGCATTTCCCTACTTAGGCTCTTCCAATGGCTTCCCATGACATTATGACATTTAGCCAAACTCCGTATGCCTGCCACGGAAAGCCTGTGAGTTGGCCCTGCTCATGTCTCAGAGTGTCTGTTTACCCCCTCTCCTCCCCATTCATGTTCTTTACCTTGTGCTGGTTTCTTACTTACAGAGTCTGCTGAACTCTTTTCTGGCCAGGCCTTCATGTACCTTGTTCACTTTGGCTCAGCTTCTCTCTCAGGGTTCAGCATGGTTGCTGTCTTCTTGTTACTTGGTATGGAACATTTCCTGATTGCCTAGCAGCACCCTTGTCTCTATGGGCCTGCCAATCTGTTTGTTTCATGGACAGCATTTATTGTCCCTCCTCCTCTTCCTCCTCCTCCTCTTTCTTCTCTTCTTAAAGAAGTCTTACTGTGTAACCCTGGCTATTCCTATGTATAGCCCAGCCCTGGACTAGCCTTCCCCTCCAGACTGTGTGGTCTACCATGATGGCTCTCTCGTTGTTTCTTTACATGGTTACCATGTGTCATCTCTTTTTGCCTTTTCCACTAGAACGTAAGCTTTAGGAAGGCAGGGGTATACTGTTCAGCTCTCCACCGTGTGCCCAGGGTCTTAGATGACCTGGAGAAGTCCCCCTTATCTGCAGTGATTACAGACTCTCTGCTTCTCCTCTTGGTTGCTCCCTGTCTCCGGTCTGTTTGCTAACAGAACAGAGAAGACTTCCCGAGGAAGACAAAGTCAGCCTGGAAGGTGAAGGGACGTTGATCCCTGAGAACTGAGGATGCAGGAGGCAGACTTGGGAGGAGACGTCCCTGGAGACAGATGCCCTGCCTTCAGCCGTTTCTGTTTAAAGGGAAACAATGTAGCTATTGCTTTAAGGGTTGGTGCTGTTCAGCACCTTCCTCTCCCTTTTGTGGGCAGAACAACTTAAATCTGAAAAGAATACAGGGTTGCCAGGCATGGGGCTCCCAAGCTGCCGGTGCACACCTATGGAAGAGCTCCAAAAAATATTTATTGTGATAAACCCCCCGGGTACAGGCATTCAGAGGAGAACAATTTTGCACAATGAAGTTGAATTAAGGTGTTAGATTCAGGTGATATGATAGCACTCTGGGTCAGGTAAACAAATGTATTAATTTCTGGAAAACTAAAAACTGACCTAAATTCTCCAGAGAAGTGCTTTTCAAATAAAGAAAACTTTTGTTTGCATGAATTCTTGGGATGTAAACAGATCTGGGGAAAAGGTATTGCTGTAGTCAGGGGACCTATCAAGTGAGGCCTGCAAGCCCCTGGCTTTTACAAACCCTGCTACAAGCACCCATGCTGCTTGTCTGCTCAGTTTGGAAACTGTGTACTTGAGAATGTGTGAGCGGGTGAGATGCACATATTTTCCAGCCTTTTCTTTATTTTTAGGTCTTATTCACACTAATGGGATAAAGCAACCATTTGTTTTCCAAACTTAAAAACAATCTTTTTATCTCTTATTTATTTTTTGACAACTTTATACATGTATACAATATATCTTGATCATCTCAATCCGCCCCACATGCCCTTAATACCACCCTTCCCACCTTTATATCTCAATCTTTAAGAAGTTTATAACCCACTGAATCCAATTAGAGGGACTGGAACACTGAGCGGCCTTGCTGGCTTGATCTTATGCCATAAGGTAACATAACTGTGGAGGTAATGGTAACTGCTGTGGATTCATGACTATAATGCCTGAGTCATGTTAAGAACACAGCAATCTCATAACATTCTACTCCCCTTTCTAAGATATTCCTGAGCCTTGTGGGAGGAGTTTGATATAGATGTCCCATTTAGGGCTGAACATCCAAATGTCACTTATTCTCAGCACTTTGGCAGTTAATCTCTCTGCTCTAACTGCTGTCCAGTGCAGAAAGGCAGCACTGTGAGCTCAAACATAGACACTTAGAAGGCTGTTTGATAACATATTAATTTAGTGAAGTAAGTCATAGTAGTAGGCTCCCTCCATGGGCCAGTGACATCTGGAGCCATGGGATTTGGACCAGGTATACTTATAGTACCAGTTATGAGTTTCCTCCTGTGGGACGTGTCTCAGATCAAATGAGAGGCAGTCGTTTACCCCCATAACCTCCCTGCCACTATTACGCTCATGGGCACATTGGCCTGGCAGGTCAGTATTGCAGTGTTTAAAGTTCACTGATGGGTTATAACTGTAGATGACTTCTCTTGCCCAGGGGCCTGCATAGGACCTTCTAGCATTGTGAAAACAAGCCAGAATTGGGAAAATTTTCAAGTTAGTTTAAATGTGAATTCTCTATGTCTGATAACAAAAGTATCTTGGGTCATTAGTAATGTGAACTGTAATTCTCTAAAGGAAGATTAAGTGTGTGTGTGTGTGTGTGTGTGTGTGTGTGTGTGTGTGTGTGTGTGTGTTTTGCCGGGAACTGAACCCAGGACCTCATACATAAGAGGTAAATGCTTTACCACTGAGTTACATCCTATACTTAAACTTCAGCATTTTAAAATGGATTGTTCTATTTGGTGAGTGTAACTGTTTCCTCTATGACCCTGGTACTTAAACATGTGCTATAAAAAAGGTCCTGTGATTTGTATCAAAGAGTCCTGTGTTATAGTTTGACTGTGACATGCCCCCCACAGCTCATGTGCTTAAGTCTTGGGTCCCCTCTATGGTGGCATTATTGAGGGAATTGGATCAGGAGGACACTCACTGACTTCCTGAAGTGATTGCCCCATAGGTGAGTTCATAGATAAATGGTGATTTAAATAGCTGTTATTAGGAGGTGTGACCTTATCTTATCCCTAGTCTCTCTCTCCTTCCTGTTCTCCCCCCTCTGGCTTACTCACTGGCCTTCCTACTTTTGTGCTCTCTGCTTCCTGACCATCTTCAGATAAGCAGCTTTCTATACCATGTCTCCCTCCCATCATGCCCTGCTTCACAAGCCTGGAAACAACCAGGTTAAATGATTGGAACATCAGAAGCTGAACCAAGATACATCTGAAGTTTTCATGGTTGCTTTTCTTGGGTACTTTGTCATAGTAACAGAAAGCTGGTTAGCCAGTAAAGAAATTAATCTTCCATTTGTGGGCGGGGAGCAACATATCTTGCTTGCTGATGTAAATGGAAATGTACTGGCTTTCTTGTGTTCTGAGCTCTTTAAAACCCAAATATAGGGCTAAGGATGTTGATCAGTGTTCGAGTTTTTGCCCACCATACTTTTTTTTTTTTTTTTTTTTTTTAAACTTTATTTTATTTATTTATTTGCCTTGGTGTTTTGCCTGGAACTGGAACTACAGACAGTTGTTAGCTGCCATGTGGGTGCTGGGAAACGAACCCGGGTCCTCTGGAAGAGCAGACGGCGCTCTTAACCGCTGAGCCATCTCTCCAGCCCATGCCCACCATACTTGAGGCTCTGGGTTCAACCCCCAAGATGGCCCATATAAGAAACCAAAGCAGGAAGTAGAAAGTAAATTCCAGACATGGGACACAGACAGACAGGCATAGTAGTGTATGCTCTTAGAACCTTGAGATCTTGGAATGGTCACTAAATGTCTATTCATTCTCAGCCTTTGTGAGCATGAGGTCCTGTCCTTTCTTCTGCCTGTTTGAACTTCTTCTGATGAAGCAGGTGGCTTCTGAGTCTGTGGGGAGTTGGGGAAAATGCTTACATATCAGCACCCCATAACCCTTGGATCTGGAGAAAGCCTTGGTCCTTGGAGCATGGAGAGAAAGTTTGAGACTAGAGGTCAGAAGCACCACAGGTTGGACTGGCCCCTTCTTGCGGTCTCCTCCACTTGCCTGAGCAGGGCTTCTGTTGTGCTGGGGGGGATGGGATGGATTTGAATCAAGACCTCTTTGCCTTTTGTATTTTGTGGCCAGTGCTTCTTAAGGTATTTCAATAAGCTGGAGCCCAGTGAAATGACATATTAGAAAAATTAAGCTGGAATTATTATGGCTTGAACTATATTTCCAAGGTGGTTTTATTTGTGAATTGGGTCATCATAGATATAATCAGGTGAAGATAAAGTTACGCTGGAGTAGAGTATTCTCCAAGTCAGTGACTGATGCCATTTAAGGGACATAAGATGTGGAGTAAAATACACAAGGAATGAAGATGGCCATGTGAGGGTGGAGGCAGAGATCAGAGTGGTAGGCTTACAAGACACAGAATGCCAGGGTTGTTGGTGACTACCTGGGGAGATGCCAGAGAGAATTGCTCTCGAGAACCTCTAGAGGAAGCATGATCCCAGGGACAATGTAATTTTGGACTTCTAGCTTCCACAGTTGTGAAAGAACACATTTGTTCTTCTAGTCAGTGATGCTCTGACATAACTACCTCAGACCCAATAGCCAGAGAGAGAATCATCCACAATAGATGGAACACAGTCCCAGCAGGAGGAACAAAATGCCTGTCAACCTAAATATAAAAAGGGCATTAAACCGATGCCCCCCAATACTTTAGAGAAGAACAGACCAACTCAGGTGGTGAACCAGAATTAGCAGGTCAGACTGGAAAGGAAATGCCCTAAATACATCTCTGCATAGAGCAAAGGCACAGTGGTGGGGGCCATGAAAGGCAAAGTAAGAGACCTGGGCCATAAGCAAAAGACACCATAGGCTGGAATAGAAGAAAGACTGGAGGATTGGTTGATTACAGATCTTCATTGCTCAGCCTGACAGGCTTTCTAAGTTCTAATAAACTGCAGCTTTCCTGTTCTCCTTTCTATGGCTACTTTGGACTAGTAGCCAAAATCCTAGACTCGCCTTGGCGCTCTTGACTTTCTATTTCTGGAGACCCTCCCTGGTCCCACCTTTCTACGTGTGAGGAAGTGCATGCAGATTCCTTTGCTGACCCTAACACAAAAGCCACGACCTTCTCTATACTTCTCTACCTCCCCAGGGTCTGTGTTTAGAAGTGTGTGTGTGTGTGTGTGTGTGTGTGTGACAAAGGGCAGCTTTCAGGAGTCAGTTCTTCTATCATGTGGGTCCTGGGGATTGAATTCAGGTCACCAGCCTGAGGGGAAGGCACTTTTACCTGGCGAGCCATCTCTCTGGCTTACAAAATTAGTTTTAAAAATTCTTCGTCAATAAAACTAAGAACTTGGGGCTGGAGAGATGGCTCAGCGGTTAAGAGCACCGTCTGCTCTTCCAGAGGACCCGGGTTCGATTCCCAGCACCCACATGGCAGCTAACAACTGTCTGTAGTTCCAGCTCCAGGCAAAACACCAAGGCAAATAATTAAATAAATAAAGTTTAAAAAAAAAAAATAAAACTAAGAACTGAGAGAGAGAGAGATAGCCTTGATTTCTCAGAATGCGTTACTTGGTAACTACAAAGGATGCTCAAACACGCTCCACTGAGGACAGGGCAGTTGCCTGTCTACTGCTCAGGGCGGCTTCTCCAGCCCCTCAGATCCCAAGTGGGTTACTCTTCAGCTGTGAGTCTTCTGGAGGATTTTAGTTTCCAGGCTTCATTTTTCTTCCCCTATAAACATCTTGCTTTGATACTCTGCTTCCCTGGGAGAAGGAACAGGCATCGAACCTGCCTCTCCCAGGCTCTCTCCCTTGGAGATAGTGGCAGAACATGGCTTCTTCCATGTGTCTGTGGCTGGTGACCATGGAGCAGGATGTAAGCCACACAGTTTAATTCCTTTTCTTGTTTTCCTGGGTGCCATGTGTCACCTTCTTTCCCTCACCTCCATCCTCTCTTGCAGCCAGGGAGACTGCTGCTTCTATTTTGAGGAGGAGAGCAAAGCAGCCTAGGAAGGCTGGATGCTCAGACCCCTGACCAAAATGGAGGCAGTGACACTGCCTTGGACCATGCATACCGCAGGATTCCAAGATTCCCAACCGGTGCTTTTCTAACTGGGTGGATGCACCATAGAAGGTTGGTTTCCTCTCCCCGACTTGGTTTCTGGAATGTATGACTGATTACTCCACCAGTGTGAAGAGAAGTGCAGACCTTCTGGCCTTGGCCCATGCTCCTCTCAGATAGGGCCACAAGGTGAGGTCCCATTAGGGATGCTTCTCCCTCTGGTTCCTCTCTATGCTCCCAAAGCAGCAATGTCTCTTGCATTAGGTGACTTCCCCACCCCTCTCTGTTTTTCTATGTATTCTTGCCCCCACTTCCAAGTAGCCTAGAAAACCAACGATCTAGGAGCAAGGGGAAGGCAGATGAGATCCGGGTGACATCCTTGGGAGTTCTCGTGACAGTCAACTCACCCCACTTTCCCTGTGGTCAGTAAGACACTGACTCCCTCCCCTTGGATGGAGACCAGAATTTCTTGCCCCGTTTTGCTCCCTCACTCTGACACCCTGGCCTCACACATCTCAGATCTTTTGTTCTATGTGAACTTCAGTCTCCTGTAAATTTATGCTTTGTATAAAAAGGGAGCCATCACTGGCTGCCAGCTGGCGGCTGCTTCATCTCCATGATGGCGAGCTCTAAGAGAGGAAGCAGAGGGAACAGATGCCTTCCCAGCAAGGGCTTGGAAGAGTCCTAACCAGCTGAATAAAGCCAGGGGCTGAAGTGAGATGTAACAATGAGGTTCCTGAATCCTGTCCCACCCAGGCTGGCTCTGCAACCCTGAAGCAGAGCAACTTGTTAGCTCAGATGGTGAAAGCTGCCACTCTCTGCTACTTCCTGTTTCTCTTTGATCTTTTTCCAGTTTCTCCCCCACCTCGGCTTGGCCCTCCTGGGAATCTGGATTAGAGAGTGTCACATTTTATAGATACTAACCGAAGTAGCAAGCAGCCTTGGACAGTCGATTAATGAAAAAAAGGAGAGATCAGCTCTAGGGATGAAATGGGAGTTCAGGCTAGTGTGACTCTGGTCATGTGAACCCTCTATGAGGCAAAGGGGGAGAAGCCTCCTCCCACGGCCCAACCATTCCTCCCCTCCCCACAAGCCCAAAGGAATCATTTACCCCTCCCTTGTTTCTAAAAAGTAGTTATTAAGTACTTACCAGAACGGGACTGACTTCTCACCAACACTGGTCAATTTAAATGTATTGGTAAGAATGTCCACCTGCTTTGCGTGTGTTTCAGATGCAGCTGTGTTTTACTGAAATGGAGTTATTTTGTTATTTCCTCTGAGTAGAAGTGATTTGACTCCAGAGACTTTAATGTTCCCAATTTCCAGGCTCGGTTGGAGATAAAAGACCCGAGGCCACTCTCAACTCCAAAGACAAGTAGACAAGAACAAGGTTCCAGGATTCACCTCTCTCTGTGTCTCTCCCTTTCTCTGACAGAGTTTTATGTATCTCATCAAATCTGGCCTCATCTTACTGTTCAGAAGAAGACTGAACTTGGGATCCTTCTGCCTCTCTTCTCAGGGCCAGGTTCACAGATGTTTGCCACCATGCAGTTCATGCCGTACAGGGACCCAACCCAGGACTTCATGCCTGCTAGGAAGGCTCTCTGCTAAATGTGGCACATCCCCAGCAAGGTAGATTTTCAGTGACACTGAGATCTCGGCTAGCACTAGGGGGCAGCAAACGTGCATTTTCTGGGGTTGAGAGGCAAGAAGTTTCTGATGTAAAAGCATTGTCTAGTGTGTGCCTCTGTGTGTGTGTGTGTGTGTGTGCGCGCGCGCATGCACATGCATGTGTACAGTCAAACCAAAAGCAACGTCTAGAAAAATGAAGAGAAATCTAAATGGATACGGGCAGGGTTTTTAAGAATGCACAATATGCTGCTGGTGGTGGAGCTCACCTATAATCCCAGCACTGGGGAGGCACAGGAAGGCGGGGCTTTCCTCCTCTTCTCTTCCTCCCCTTCTGTCCTTCCTTCCTTCTTTTCATTTTTTGTTCTGTTTTCTTGAGACAGGGTTTCCCTGTGTAGCCCTGACTGTCCTGGAACTCACTCTGTAGACCAGAGTTGCTTCTGACTCATGGAGATCCTCCTGCCTCTGCCTCGAAAGTGCTGGGATTAAAGGCGTATACCCCCTCTGCCCATGAAAAACCCGAGTGCTGAGATTGAAGGTGGCTCATGATGACATTTTCATATAGCATATACAAATTCTCAGAAGGAATGGTACCTCACCAGCCCCTGCCTGGCAAGATGCTGAGGGCTGATCTTGTACAGGTTCTAATGTAGCAGATCCTAGATGCTGTGAGTTCAAGAGTGCCGTGGCCTGCTGTGCTGAGGACAGAGGTGCACATACCCCAGCTGCTACATTCTTTACCTACCTTCTCCTGGAATGTCAGCTGAGACTGGGGGTGAGGTGTCCTGTTGATTTACACTTAACAAGGTCTGTTCAGTTTGGCTGGTTAAGAGTCTCTCCAGTTTCTTGGAGTGGATTATGGCTTCTACTCTGAATGAATCCACTAACATGAACTGGACCTCAAATCCAACCAGAAAGTTGTTACCCTTATAACGGACCAATCACTATTTCACCAGTAGGCTCTCTCATGGGCGTCTGTCAGTAATGTTGCTCTCAGAATCCACAGCTAAAAACTATGGAGACCCCACCCCCAAAGCTTGCACAGCCCTTCTGAGGGCTAGTCATTGGGGGGAGGGGTCCATTCTATTTTTATATGACTTCCTCTGTGTTCTATGACCAAAGCATGTTATGCATCGAGACTGTTTTTGTTGTTAATGTCCAGATATAATGCGTTTGTGGGTTAGACTCCAGGAAATGCAGATTGTTGAGGGAATTAAAAGAATTAATTTAAGTTAAACACCTAAGGGCATATTTATGCATGGAATAGGGCACAACTGTGAGCCTTTTGACTGCTCGTTACTTTGGTGTGAATATGGTCTGCGTGTGTGTGTGTGTGTGTGTGTGTGTGTGTGTGTGTGTGTGTGTGTGTATGGGGGCACACATTTATGGAGGCCAGGGGAGTGTACTGGGTATCCTGCTCTATTCCCCTTCACCTATTTTTTTTTTTTAAGACAGACCTTCTCACCGAACATAGAGCTAGACTGGTAGCCAACAAGCCCCCAAACCTTCCACAGTGCTGGGATTACGGGGCATGAGTCCTGGCTGGCTTTCTTTGTGGGTGCCAGGATCTAAGGGTTTTATATTTGCACAAAACACACTCTTGCCTTCTGAGCCACCTCTGCCCTAGTTTGTTCTTTTAATCTGGTCTCAAAGATGTTAACAACACTGATGTGGGATGTCTTTCTGTATGCCGTAAATTACCATTGGATAATAAAGGAACTGTTTTGGCCTATGGCAAGGCATCTTAGAAGCAGGCTGGAAATCTGAGCATAGATAAAGGGAAGAAGCGCAGAGTCAGGGAGAGACACTGCAGAGCTGCTGGTGAGAGAGCAAGATGTAAAAGTACAGGTAAGCCAAGAGCCTTGTGGCAAGACATAGATGAATATATACGAATATAAGTTGTAAGATCTAGCAAGGAATATGCCTAAACTGTAGGCCAAACAGCATGTAATTAATATAAGCTTCTGAGTGTTTCTTTGGGACTTTGGGACTGCTGGTCTTGACTTCAGGGCTAGGCAGAGCTAAGCAGCTGCAGGCAGGTCCAGACCTTAGGGCAAGTCCAGGCCAGAAACTTTTACAAGCACAACATGGCTAGAATCATTTATGCCTAAAGAGTTTAGATAATGGGAGCCTTAGTACTGAGTCCACAGATCCTTGACAACAGATTTGGTTTGCTTATTTCTGCTTTTAAACTTTCAAAGGGAGGCCCTAGATTGTATTTCCTTGGAAAAGATGCACTGTAAGACAGATAGAGAGGAACAAAAACGAAAAAAGAACTTTGTGGAGTTTTGTATGACTTTGATGGGAAAAGAAAGTGGTTCTGACTTCACCCTTTAGCCATCAAGCCCAAACCAAACAACACTAGAGTGAGTTGGATTGATGCTCTGCTTGGTGTGCTTTCTTGGGGGAGGAAGATATTGTATCATGTACATAGTTCATGATGAGGGTTGTCATTTGGAAGCTTCTGATGGTATTTTCCATCTGTTCCATATTGTTATAACAAAACACAGGAAGCCTGATACTTCATAAAGAAAAGAGGTTTATTTTGGATCATGGTTTAGAGGCTAGGTCACATGACTGCCCATCCGGTGAGGACCTCCTCTCTGTCATAGTGGATGGCATCACATACTAGCAGTGCCAGGGCTCGTGTAGGCAGAAAGGAAGCAAGGGATGAGGAGAGGCCAGGCCTGTGGGAACCAGTGCATTCTTCCCTACTGGCATCTCCTCAGCAGTCACCTCTCCATAAACTCCACCTCTTACAGTTGACACCACTCCCCTGGGGACCACGCTGCCAGCACATATTGTTGGAAACAAGCTGTGCTTAGACCAGAGCAGAGGCAGGAGACAGGCGTTTTGCACTGTGGGGACTTCCCCAAGGGCTTACGGTTTGCCCTGTAACTGTATTGATAGCACAGGAAGTGGTATGCACTGTAAAGTGGGTTTTTCAGGTGTGCTGGTATTGGGAGTCCCCAATCCTGAGAGTTTTGAGATGGGCAGAATTGTTGGATTTTAAGCATATCTGTTTGGAACAAAACACAAGGCAGCTTCCTGAGCCACCCCAGGGTAATGGAATGCCATGAGATTTAAAACCACCATGATGCAGATTTCCAGGATAATGAAAACAAAATCAGAATTCGATTCTAAGCTTTTTATGTTATTTGGGAAAAATCTACACCCTAAAATGTAATCACACAATAACCTAATCACAGAGAATGACTAAACCTAGTACGATAATGATTGACAAATTCTAGTCAACCTGGATGCTGCTCTGATTTGAGGCTAGCGAATCACTGGGTTTTGCTCAGTCCCTCGAAGGCAGGAGACTAAGACACGTGGATGGACCAAGGTGTGAATGTTGAAGGATCATCTCTGGGAATCTAAAAAAGATCAAACAAAACATGGAAGATTCTTGGTAACAAAGTATTTTCACATGAAAAATGTTATAATCGAAGGCATTTTAAAACAGAACTAAGTTGATATTAATTTTTCTTTTTATCAAAGTTATCTAATTTTCATATTTATTTCAACCATTTAGTCACAGACTTATCTTCATAATACATATCTCATAAATGTACTTATAATTTTTGAGGTATTTCTGCATAGTTAAGTTGGCTTAGAATCTGTGATCCTCCTTCCTCAACTGGAATTACAGGTGTGTGTCACCATGCCCAATCCTGTCTTTTCTGTCTTATTTTGGTGTCAGGGATGGAATCCAGGGCCTCTTGAATGCTAAGCATATGCTCTGCCACTGGCTTCACCCAGCTCTTACTCTGATACAGTTAATAGGCTGGGGTAACTTAGGGCCAAGTGCAGCACTGTAGCCTCCAGAGCACACTGGGATTTTATCCCAGGACTCACTCTGGTTGCGGGAGGCAGTGCCATGGAGTGATGTTTTCTGCAACAGTTCTGGGTGTAATTTCTGCAGCTGGCAAATGGAATGGTGTCCTATGTGGTGTATGGTAGCAAGACATGGAAAGACATTTCTACAAGCCTGAAAATTTCACTTCAGTAACTTCTATTATTTTGATTAACAGATACTTTCTGCATAATTGAGCAGGTCAGTGATCTTGTAAATGAGGTAATCAAAAGGCCACATCAATTGCATTTTGATAAAATATTTAAAGAAGCAACCTATCACATCCATTTGGTATTAGTGTGCTATTTCTTTATAGAGTCTGAAACAAGCCAGCATTGGAAGATGTTTGGAGGCATGGAGGAAGTGGCAAGTTGAGGCAAAAGGAGAATTTTCATTAAAAAAGATGGGTATGACCATGGACATAGTCATGGTTATCACATCCATATTCAGAACATTAGAGTCTGCACAAGTCTGATGGCAGTATGGACTTCCTTACCATGTCAGTAAACTTATCTGTACAATTCATGCGAATCACTTCAGGTGTTGCTGGGCTATTCATTGGGAAGATGTCACTCAGCCCTCGCTCTTTGCGGGCAGCGGCCACGGCGTCATAGATGGCAAGCAAAACCGAGGACCCCAAGAACATTCCAGCCTCACCCAATCCCTGAGGAACGCATAAAAGGCAGTTAGAAATACAGGGTTCTTTAGGTTTGGCTTACACAGCCACACAGACACACACAGACACAGACAGACACAGACAGACAGGCACACACACAGACACACACATATACACACAGACACACACAGACACACACATACAAACACAGACAGACAGACACATACACACATGCATGCACACTCATGCTTGTGCGCGCACACACAAGCATGTAGTGATATATTGTATATTTAATAAAATCAGTCTGGAATATCAGAGGACAGAATCATCCACAGCCAAGCCATGAAGGTCAGAGAACGGTGACCCACACCTTTAATTTGTTACTCAGGAGACAGAGATTCATCTGGATCTCTGTGAGTTCAAGGCTGTAAGGATTTCCAAAACTTGCATTCACCTGGAATGCAACAGTGTCAATCATCCCCCTGGGTGTGGCGATGCAAACATGGGCCCACCCACCCTTTTAATGAAAGGGCTCACATGAGTCCCCTCCCTCTTCCTCTCTCTCTGCTCCCTTCTGCCCCAATCTCTGCTCCCTGCTGTAATAAACTCTAGTGTGGTAGGTACTTCTGGTGTTGAGATTCCATTCACGCGCCACGTGCAAAAAACTAACATTGGTGCTGTGCTCAGCAGGGGGGGAGGGGTGGGGGGTGGGGGGGATCGGGAGCAGCCCTAAGTGCGCATAGGCGCCGGGGACCCCTGTTTGACCCTCCACCGGAGACCACCTTCCATCTGCCTGACCTCAGACTGTACTCGCACAACACCGGTGAGTTTCAGCGTAAACGTGAACTAGTTTCATGGAGGGTCAGCTTCCCCATCTTCATTTGGTCGTGATTTGTTCCTTTTCGTTGGCAAACACTCCTGGCTTTTTTCCCTGCACTACAGTTTTGTCCAGGGACCTGCCCTTGTTGGAATTACACTGGCACCTTTCGTGGGCGTTTTTCTTTGCCAGCAATGCCATGAACAGGTGAACAGGTTGCGGGCGTGTGATTTTGGGGACTGACAAGTCCACTTTATCTCGCTGTGTGTGAGTGTAATGTCCTGGCGCTCTCTCTCCTGCCTGACGGGGGTTTTAGAGATTTATGCGTGGTTGGTTTGGGGCACTGTCCGAGCAGCCTGCACGTGTCTGCTGACGAGCTAGTCCGCTGTGGGCCCGCTTCCTTGTGGATTCAGTTTGCAGGGGTGACAACTCTCGCTTGCTGGTTCCATATTCCCCTTAAGTTTCGGCATGGAAAATAAGCCAGCAAAATCCATACCTCCATCTTCACCCTTAGGGTACATGCTAGAGGCATTGAGACCTCTTAGCCTTATGCCCTGTTTAGATACTACCAAGCTGATCCGTTATTGTACAAAGAAATGGCCTGGATACCCCCTAGACAATAATCTAAAGTGGCCACCTAATGGCACCCTGGATCCCGATATTTTATGGGAATTATCTAATTATTGCCAGCGAACAGGCGGATTGAGAGAGTTAAAATAATTCCCCTATATACAAGCTTTCTCTTACTTAAGTTCTAAGCTTTCCTACCTAAGTTCTTGTTTTTCTGCTCGCCTGCTGTTAGCCACTTCCTCAGACCCTCATGATTCTCATCTTCCACTGCATCCTGCAAATGACCCTCCACCCTTTAGACATCAGCGTACTCCTACTGCCCCTTCCTCTCCGCCTATCACCTGCTCTCAAGCCTCTAAGGACACTGATCCAATTCTACCTCTTCGGGCGTGGATGGGATAGTTAAAGTGTATACTCCATTTCCTTTGTCTGAACTCTCCCAGGTTTCAAAGAAGTTAGGCTCTTACAGTATGAATTCTACTGCCTTTATAAAAGAATTTCAGTACTTAACCCAATCTTATGACCTCACCTTTCACGATGTATATACGATTTTAACCAATAATCTTTTACCTGAGGAGTGCAGGCGAGTTTGGGAGTAGGCCAGACTACATGCAGATGAGGTTCATCAAACAAATTTAGCGAGAAACTGCAGGACGTGATTCAAGATACACAGGAAAATCTGTCCCAGTTTCTAGAGCACCTTACAAATGCGCTCTTGCAGTTCACAAATTTATATCCAGAGAGCACTGAGGGAAGACAGCTTCTTATGACCCATTTCCTTAATCAAAGCTACCCAGACATAAAGGCCAAGCTTAGATCACTTGAGAGGGGCCCTCTAACTCCCCAAGCAGACATTTTGGCGCTTGCATTCAAGGTGTATCACCCGAGAGATGAGAGGATTAGGCAGGAGAAATACCTCCTGCTGGCGGAGGCGATCGGGCCAGCCCCGCCACCACCGCCTCCCAGGATGAGCAGACAGAAGCATTCGGAAAAGCACTCTGGTGCTTGTTTCCGCTGTGGCCATGTAGGTCTTTACTATCTACTGTTGCTCATGCCCAGATCCACGGAGGCCATCCAGGTTATGTCCTAAGTGTTGTAGACACTACTGGCCAGGCAGCTGTGGCCCTGCATCAAAGGGTGGAGACACAATAAGCTTGGATGAGGTGCACAATGTCCTGGGACTGGCCGAGGATGAATGATGGTATCCAGGCCCTCTCGGTCCGGCAAACGTTATCACACAGAGAGAGCCTCTGGTGGATATTGAAGTTTCTGGCCGGACCATTTCTTTCCTGGTGAACACTGGAGCTGTGCTCTCAGTTCTGCAGGAGTATTGGGATCCACCCTTTCTCTCAGGCCTTACAATTGTCGGGGTAGGAGGCAAATCCATGCAACCTTATCAGACACTGCCGATTAATTTCATTTTTAGAGAAATTCCTATTACTCAGTCATTTTTAGTTATGCCAAGTTGCCCAACAGCTTTAATAAAAAGAGATTTCTTAGAAAAAGTGGGAGCTTTCATTTCATTTAGTGATCACTTTTGCCTAAACCCAGACTCTCCAGCTGCTCCAACCGTTCCTCTGCTCCTTTTACTGTCCAATCAGCCTGTAAGTTCTACCTTCCTGACAATCTGCTTCCTCCCCTCACTCCAAAGTAGACAGGACCATATAGAGTAATTTTGACAACTCCTTCCCTCATTGGATTCATTTGTCTAATCGTAAACCTTTTATCCCCCCTCCTCAAAATAGCTAGACAAAAGACCCAAAATCTTAAAAAACCAGCTCCGAGCTTCCTTTGCAGCTGGCCAGAGCAGAAGCCAAGGTGGTAAACAGACGGCCCCAGGCAGTCTGCTTGGAATTCAAGGTAAACAAAGGATCATTCAGCTCTGCAGTTAAAGCAGCCACTCCCTGAAGATGCCTTTCAGGTAAAACAAAGACCATTCCCCACCACCCTGCAGGAGTCCAGGTAGGCAAAATATGGTACACTTTAATCCTTTTCTTTACCAGGCCTAGCAAGGATCCACAGACATTAACATGCAGGCAGCAGACAATAGAATCCCTTAGCAGAAGAAAGGAACCATTCACACAATGCAGCTAACTCAAGGTTTACTCCCTCCTTTCCCTTAGCCTATCACCCCCAAAGCTCTATCACTGCAGACAATAGAATCCCTTAGCAAAAGAAAAGAAACATTCACACACCCAGCTAACTCAAGGTTTACTTCCAAACTCCTTTCCCCTTAGTCACTCCCAAAGCTCTATCACTAACCCATATCCCCCCCCCCAGCTCCAGGAAACAAACTTCACCGCCCTATGATCCAAATCCTTCATTCTACCAGCAAGGTGAGCTAAAGACCTCTCCATCCTTGTGTCAGCAGGAAGTAACCAAGACCACCACAACGACCCATTCCCGACTATAAATCCAGTTATATATATATATATATATATATATATATATATATATATATATATATATGTTCCAAAAGGGTGGAATGTAAGGATTTCCAAAGCTTGCATTCACCTGGAATGTAACTGTCAATCATCCCCCTGGGTGTGGTGATGCAAACATGGGCCCGCCCATCCTTTTAAAGAAAGGGCTCACACAAGCCCCTGCCCCTTCCCCTGTCTCTCTCTCTCTCTGCTCCCTTCTGCCCCTATCTCTGCTCCCCGCTTTAATAAACTCTAGTGTGATACTCCTGGTGTTGAGATTCTGTTCACACGCCACGTGCAAAAAACTAACAAAGGCCTAACAGCCAGAGAGTGGTAGCTCACACCTTTAATCCTAGCTCTAGAAGAGTTGAATTGGGAAATACAATAGCTGGGTAGGGAAAGAAATATAAGGCAAGAGAAGGCAGAAATTCAGCCCTTCTGTCTGAGAGACTGCCTGAGGAGTTAACTGGGTGAGAATTGGTTGTGGTTTGTTCCCTCTCTCTGACATTCTAGTGTTTCTTAATACTGGTTCCAGATTTTATTACAATACTAAATAGAATTTGTGTAACATACACACACACACACACACTTACTTTTCTGGCCTTTTTGCTCCCTAGAAGGAGTGTATTTGAGTTGCTGAAACTAGACCCCCCGACAGTAATTTGTGAGTGGGGTTCTCATGAGAATACCTTATGAAAATGCCCTAGGCATCTAAAAACACTTCTTTTCCTACCAAGTAGAGCTCCATGTAGAGATCATGTCCTCAGCATCTTCTAGGGTACCTATCTTTTAGTTAACTTTTTCTTTTGCAGTGTTGGAGACAGAACTGAGGGCCCCATGTATTCTCGGCAAATGCTCTACCACTGACCTACACCTTAGACCCTTGGATTCTTTTCCCTCAACTCAAACTCCAAATGGAATGACCATAGTGGATAGTGGATAGTGAGGCAGTTGCTTGTCCTCAGATGGCCTCCTGGGCACTTGTTGGTTGTGTTTGAATGAACAGTGTGAGGGTGTCATGCATCGAATGATTTGCCAGTGTGTTTTTTTAAAAAAAAATTATGTGGGGGCTCTGGAGACATGGCTCAGTGGTTAAGAGCACTGTCTGCTCTTCCAGAGGACCCGGGTTTGATTCCCAGCACCCACATGGCAGCTAACAACTGTCTGTAGTTCCAGTTCCAGGCAAAACACCAAGGCAAATAAATAAATAAAGTTTAAAAAAAATTATGTGTGTGTGTGGGGTGGTATGCCACAGGTATGAGGATGTCTATGGAGGCAAGGAGAGGCTGTAATTTGCCCTGGAGTTGGAGATAGGGGCTAAAGGTTATGTGCTCCAGAAAGCGTGGAGTCAACACCTTGAAAATAAGTGACCGTGGGCATGTAGAGCCAGAGTGGAGATAGCTCAGCTCCACCCTGGTTTGGAAGGAGTGTTGGAGAGGCTGCAGGGGAAGAGATTCTATGAGACATGTGTGGAGGCTGGAGAAGGGAGCTTTGAGCTGCTGGACTTTGCAGATGTCAGTCTCCCTGCTAGAGAATGCAGCCTAGAGGAACGAGATGCCCGGAGACTCCACATGCCCCGCTAAACTCTGATCTGTTTCATGATTCAGAGTGAAGAGTAAGTCAAAGAGTAGCATTCTGCAAATATCTCATTGGGGACTTCAAAGAAACAAACCTCTGTCTAAGCTTCTGGGTTGTGGTAATTTTGTTAAAGACCTAGTGATTTGTTATCTCCCAGCAAACGGAGTGGTCATCCATTCTTACCTTAGATGAGTAGATGGCTATGGGATTGTGGGAATGCACCAGAGTGACATTGAACTGTTCTGGTATCTCAGTGACCGTGGGGATTTTGTAGTCGTCAGGCCCCCGAGAATAGAGCACACCTTTTGGGGAGTATTTCAGCTCCTCTATGGTGTAGAATCCCATGCCTTGGATAAATGCTCCCTCCACCTGTGGGCACAGAATTGTGGATGAGAAGTTTGTAATAATGGCTGATCAGAAACTTTAGTGGGCATGAAAGCAGAGCTCTGAGTCACAGGAAGCCACTCACGGAAGCTCTGTGGCAGCTTTTACCAAGTGTCCCTGAGAAGTTAGTGCTGCCGTTGTTCCTGACTTCATTTTTTAGGACCTCACATTGCCTTGTCAATGTTCTAAATCCTGTCAGCATGTCCTTTCTCATCTCCAAATCTGTGCATGTATTTTTTTTCTTCATTGTTCTCATGTGGCCTACCTCAACTTGCCCACCTGGGAAACTCTTACTCACATTTCAAGTTCCATAAGAACAGTGGCCACCTCTCTGAAACCCCTCCCTCCCTCCCTCCCTCCCTCCCTCCCTCCCTCCCTCCCTCTCTTCCTTCTTTTCTATTTCCTCCTTCCTTCTCTTTTTTATTCTTCCCTCTTTTCCCTCTCGTTTACTCTCTGTCTTTTTAGCTACAATTTTCTATGTAACCAAGGCTGATCTCAAACTCACAATCCTCCTAGAAATAGAACTGACAAAGTCCCTTTGGGTGTGGCCCGGAGTCACGTACCTGCCCGATATCCAGGGCAGGGTTTATGCTGAAGGCAGCATCCATGAAGATATCAGTCCTCAGGAGCTTCACCAAGGGAAGAAATATAACAGTGGGCAGTGTTATTTACTGAAAAGTTTTTTTTAAACAACAACAAAACAAAAAGCAAAGATTATATATCTATCCCTGGCAGGTCAAATTGGTTGCTATTTACAGTACATAGAGCACACCAGTGTTTGCTTGCACCCTGTCAAGGTGGGGTAGACGAGCACCATTTTACCTTGTGAGCCCCTGTCAGGCAGTCAACTTCAACCTCAGAACAGGCTGTGCCATAGACATAGTATGGGTAAGCATCACCTTCCTCTTTCTCCCAGTCCATGTTTGTTTGGTAGCCTCTGAGAAGAGAAGGCAGGGTGGAAATAAAGTCATTTTTCCCTCAGTGGTCTGGTCGTGACGTGACTGTAGGGGTCCTGGAGATGACAAGTCAGATGGGATGTAGGACCCTGCTTTGGAGGCCGGTTCCCTTACTCCCTTGAAGGACTGTATGGCTGGGGCTTGAGGCAGACCTCAGCGGACTTTGGAAGAGATGGATGGCCTGGTACCCCACCCTGCTGTCCAGTGTGGGTGTGCTGTATGTGCATAGGATGGAGCTCTACGGAGCTTGGCTGGTAATGGCGACCTGCCCAGGAGCTTTCGTGCTGTTCCTCTCCCTGTTCTCCCCTTTCCTCTCCTCCACGGAACGACTCCTGTGACCATAGACTTAACACCAGTCATACATGGCTGCTGCCCAAGTACCATCCAAGCCAAAAAGACACCACATACTTGAAATATCCAGTGGCTGAGAGGCTGATGGATTCTTCAAAGGCTTTTGCAACCTGGAAAAGATGATTTGTCTCAAAGAGATAGATGTTTATGGAAAGTAATAAAAGCATCTTCTTACGTTGGGCTTGCTTTTTGCCTGTGCCAAGGTCTGTAATTTGTGTCTACCCCCGGGAGACTGAAGCCTGTGTGTAAGATACAGGGCAAGCTTCACAGAGGAAGGGCTCGAGGTAACTGCTGGCTGCCCTCTGGAAGTCTCACCATCTTAGGTCATACCATGCAGCTACTTTATGACTTTTCATACTGTTGGTCTTTTAAAATAGTGAGGGGACTAGGCTGTGTTTGTGTACATGGGTATGTACACAGAGTGTGGATACAGACATGTGCACACATGTGTGTGTGCAGTATATGGTTCTGCTTTTCATTCTGTTAGTTTGATCAACTGTTCACTCAATGGTCATGTCAGCATTCCTCATAGAAAGTTCTGTAGGGGATGATGGTGGTAGTTGTAATATAACTGTTAAAAGTAGAATAATCTTTTTGGTTTTTTAAAAAAAAATATTTACTTTTCTCTCTTCCACACACATATATGAGATGAGTGGTTTGTCTGCATGTATGTATGTGCACTGTATGCATGCAGTACCCCTGGAGGCCAGAAGAGGGAGTTCCAGAGGGCTGTGAACCACCAGGTGGGTGCTAGGAACTGAATTCATGTTCTCTGTAAGAGCAGACAATGTTCTTAACCACTGGCCATCTCTAAAGTCCCCAGTCTTTTGGTCTTAAGAATGCTCTGCTCTCCACTATAGCCAGTCCTGCAGTGGGTCGTACTTTAGAGCCCATGCTGCTCTCACACTCTGTGACATACTGGTTCTGAAATAAAGTCAGATCTCTGTGAACATATACACCTCTTATCATTCTGAAAAAGTAGAAATGCTAAGAAGAAAACCCTAAGCTTTGGGTGGGTTCTTCCCCTCAGTTTGTGCACTGAAGATTTTTACCCATGTGTATGGACTGCTCTTTGCTGGCTGGGGAGTGAAGAGAACACTCACCCATTCCTTCCATTTTCCCTTAGGGTTTTTCCTGATGACGGGGTGGAGACGGTCCATAAGAATTTGGCAGGCATTCTGAAAAATGAATGTTTAGAGTGAAATTAGAAATTAAAAGCATAAAGAACAGCAAGATGTTAGGGATACAGAAAGACTTTAATGGCAGCTGTTTTATAGACGTATTTCTATTTCTTGTAGGATTTCTTAGATGTGAGTAACATGGACTTTCTTCAGGAGATAAAAGTCTTGTAGCATTGACATGAGGTCAGCAGTGCTGTTTAAATGTGCACTAAGTAGAAGCTCCTTGGAGTTAAAACTCTCTTGTGAGTATTCACACAACCAAATCAATGAGTGTGCACACCAGTCCACACACTAAAAAGATGAGAGTGCACAGCAGTCTACACAGTAATAAAATTCAAAATAGCAACAATAATTTGAGAGATGATACTGTTTTTCTGGAGCTAAGTCATAGAACATGGAAAAGGGTGGACTTCTGAGCTGAGCATGCGGACTGTATACCAGTCACCAGTGGACAGGCCAGTTTATTTCCACTCTTCTTATCTGAATGGCCATGAGCTTCTCACTTCATTTTATATCTCATCACGTTTACTTTTCGACAGTCAAGAAAACATGAGTTACATAAGCAGTTCATATACAGCCCCTCCCTCTCTCCCTCCATCCTTCCTTCCCTCCTTCTTTCCTTTCTTCCTTTTTTTTTTGTTTGAGACCAGGATAGCCCTGCTGGCCTTAAACTCATGGCAATTCTTCTGTCTCAGCCTCTGAGTTCTGGGACTATAGATGTGAGCTACCATGCCTGGATTATTTTAATTTTTCTTGTCTCTTGTGAATATTTTCTTCAATGTATTATGATTTTTATTTATGGTATCTTAATACATAGGCAGTTTGTTTTTACTTATATGAACGTGTGTGTGTGTGTGTGTGTGTGTGTGTGTGTGTATGTGTGTGTGTCCATGTGTGGGTACCCACCAAGGCCAGGAGAGGTCACAGATACTGGGGAGCTGAACTTCAGGTGGTTGTGAACCTCCCAGTGTATGTGTTAGTAACTGAACTCCAGCCCTCTCAAAGAGCAGTAGGCACCCTTAACCAGGGAGCCCTGTCTCTAGTCCCTGACTTTATGTTTTTATTAAGTCATACTTATCCACCTATCTCTTTTTATTTCCTTTGAAAGTCTGACGTGGCCAAACACCTAGGCCTGTGGGAAGCTGGACCTCTCCCTAACCCACAAGGGAAGCTCAGTGCAACACTTCAGGGGTCTGAAGAGCAAGTGAAGGGCCGTTTCCAGCCCTCCCTGCCCAGAGGACCCTCCATACCAGCTGGATGCATTTCTGTCTGAGCCAGCGGGGTATGGAAGAACTCCTGTTGCAGAGCGACTGTAGTCAAGGGTGATCCGGCAATACCCACACAGACCAACATTTATGTCTCAATGGAATGTGTAAAGGAAATGAAAGCAGTGACCTACATGTCTTAGCAAAATTGGAATTTCCCAGTGCGTTGGTTCCATAGCTGTTAAGAAGACTGTACTAGTTAGAGTGCTTTTATGACTCCATCTCCTTAGGAAGAGCATCAGGGCAGTGTTCAATAGGTGTGCAGGACCCAGCAGAACCTTTAACGCGCAGTCAGGAGTCATAGGCCTCTTTGCGTGATGAGGAGGGGAACTTTTTCCAAGCACAGTGACCTGAGAACCTTTATTTTCCCTATCCCACCCAGTCCTTGCTGGAGCCCCATCCCAAGGAGCACATGCTGGGAAATCCTGGCTCCCAAGACACACCGAGACCCTTGGCAGTCTAGAAGCTTCCCTTTTTACCCAGGTGTGATCATTTTGTGAAGATAGTCATTGTGAGGGACTAATAGCCCATGGGTGCGCTTCTAGAGTTTGGGAGTAGAAAGGGAGGAGGTGAGCTGTAATTCACTAACAGTTTGCTAATGGAGGTGACATTTGTAGCCTCAGTTTTTCAGAAAAGGAAATGGGTTCCTGAAGAGATGAGCTTTTTGGCCCAAACGCTTCTGGAAGCCTAGATGGGACTTCCCCCATTGCTCTGCTATGTGGAGCAAGAGAGGCTTTTGATGCAAGACCGGTGTTGTAGCACACACGGGTTATGATCAAACTGCTTTGGAAACGTTGACATGGAGCCTCGGCTCCCCCAGAGCTTGCCGAGCGAGCGGACTAGAGCCTGCCTCTTGCCCCCTCTGCCTCACCCTCTACCCTTTCACCGCCACGCTGGGCGGCTGAGAAGGGAAAGCAGAGTCACCTGAACGGCCTTGCCATTGACGTCGGCCCCCATGGAGCCCGCGGTGAAGAGGGCGTTGGGCACGGTGACAGTGCTCGTATCAACCAGGTGCACGTACGACGCTGGGATGTTCAGTTCCCGACTGGCCACCTGCCAGAGGCGGAAGGAAAGCTGTCAATTATTTCACCGACTTTTCGCCCTCTTACGATCTTTCTAGAGTTGAACATGAAGCCTGCCTGTCCTGCTACAGGGACAGATGCCGGGTCTTGGTTTTAAATGGCACTGTCAAGGACACACTCCTTCTCTGAGGCAGATGGATAACTAAACAGCCTCTTTGTGCGTTCTTGTGTATCTGCCTTGTGGAAGCCATGCACTGGCCTGGCCACTCTGCATGCAGGGTCTTGAGGGCCCAAGGAGGCTGGCCTGAAGCTCTGAGCCTACTGTTTTGATTGCAGCTTCTTTTGGGTCTACAGATGATTTAGCAGAATGTTTTCCTCAGAGACACTTCACAGGCTTAGAGATGTAAGGAAGTATGGCAGTCACAGAGGTCCTGGAACTGTATGTGGTTTTCTAAGAACCTTATCAGATGATGTCTGTTTTAAAATAATTTGTCTTTTCTCTATTTCTCATGGGGGTATTGTTTCTTACTGATGAGCATTTCTCATGCACATTAAAGACAACTAAACAATCCAAGTTTTAGGGCTGGCAAGATGGCTCAGTGGGTAGGGATGCCGGCTGCCAAGCTAGACAACCCACATTCCCTGACGCCCACAGGGTGGCTCCCTGTTTACTGCCTTCTGGTCTCCACATGCGCACACACGCACACTCACACACTCATTTACACATACCCCTCCCACACAGTATAAGAAAATCAGTGGTTTAGATGAACATAATTAACATATAAAGTAGTGGGTTTCATCGTCTTCATACACATATTTTTATTCTGTGTTCTCATTTGTCCCCTCTACTTCCCATATACACTTTAAATTCAGATGTCATATCCAACACTTGCTATTTCACATTAAAACAAAGAAAGGAGGGGGCTGGAGAGATGGCTCAGAGGTTAAGAGCATTGACTGTTCTTCCAAAGGTCCTGAGTTCAATTCCCAGCAACCACATGGTGGCTCACAACCATCTATGATGACATATGGTGCTCTCTTCTGTATACTGTGTGCATAATAAATAAATCTTTAAAAAAAAAAAAAAAAAAAAAAAACAAAGAAAGGAAAATTTCCCATCGATAGTAGAGAAATGCTTTGCGTTGTCCCATGGAACAGTGGCCAGCCATGTGAATGGATTCCTAGCGTGTAGACTCATTTTCTCACCCTTTCCCCACCATTCACTTCAGAATAGAAGGTGCTTGGCTTGCCCAAAGCTCTGCCAGGATGGCTGCTGCACCTATAGTGAGCTCAGGCTTCAGCCTCACAGAGGGAGATGCTCAAGAGGTTAGATTTTCATCACATGACAAATTCATTGTTAATTGACTATCTGAATAAGCACATTATTGCTTTGCATAGTCACCATGAATTTAAAACGTGTTTTATCTTTGGAAACTGATTTTTCCTCCCCTAAGTCCCACAGGCACAATTCTATTGATGCAGGAAGGAATGATACCGAGTCTCCCCTGTGCTCAGTCTCCTTCTCTCATTTCCTTGCAGTTTTGCATCCCTAAGGGTCAGGATGAGTCTTACACTTGGCTTGTGTGTGTGTGATTTCTCTAACTCAACCTGGGAATAACTGGCCTGTTGCCTGTACAACCCATACACTTGACAGTGGAGAACACAAATGCTTATCTCACCTGAATCATTTTGGTGTAGAGGCCTTGTCCCAGCTCACAGCCACCATGAGACAGCAGGACAGAGCCATCTAGGAAGATGTGAACCAGAGCAGCCGCCTAAAAGAAACAACCATCTTTGGAAAGTGATAAAAGGCAAATGTGGCTGGGAGTCCCCTCAAGGTTGCTGGATGAACCACTTCCTTGGATTTAACCAATCTCTCGTTCCTCATTGTGGATAAGAGAGCCACAGACAACCCCTAACCCTAACCCTGGACCTCAGACCATCAGTCTAGATGTGTGGCTGTGTGCATTTCCCCTCCCTCAGTCCCCAACATCTGTCCCTTCAAGGCCTCAATCAGGACGATGTTTCATTATTCTTTCTTCACCAGGTGTGGAAACTGATTCAACATGCCTGACTGGAACCCATGAGTAAATGAGTAAATTTCCAGACACACCTCCTGGATACTGGAGGACCTGGGAGGACCTTGAGATGTTTCATGGTTTCCAAAGGCCGTCTTTTAGAATGATAGTGGGGAGGAGCATGTGTCCCAATGTAGATAACCCTGCTCAGTTGCAGGCTGGCAGTAGAGCCTGGATACCCAGGTTTAACAAGCTCCCAGACGACATTGATGATGGTCAGACTCTGGGTTCCATTAGTTTAGTCTGCATTCTTCACTTTGTACATAGGGGGCTAGGAGTCTAGAGATGGGAATACTTGACAAACCCAGGTGCCTAGCATATGGTAAAGCTTTAATGGATGCAGCAAGAAAAAGAGGAAGCTAATGAGATAAAAAAGGAACCTTTTTGTTTATCCCAGTTTGCTCTTGAAACTTGGTCTGACATTCTAGGACTCACATTAGGGTGTGACTCCTCAGATGAGTCCCTCTGAAGAGGACCTTATCAATAATACTTTCCAAGGTCCTAAATTGTGCCTGCCTCCTGAAGGTCTGTCCCGTTGTCCTTGGGCCAGCCCTTGTCTATGTCCATGCTGTCTCCCACTAAGGGAACTGCCTTTCATTTCTCTGTCTCCAGTGGGGGCAACACAATTATTTGTTATTCTCTTCCTTATGCATGAGTCCTTTTCAGAAAGCCAGCCTATTGGAGAGAGGCTTGGAGGAGGACACAGCTATTCTACTTCACCTGATTGAAAAAGGCTGTGGGGACCGCATTGCTAAACTTCATGGGCGTGACAGCAAGGCCCCTTTTCTTCCAATAATTCTTTTTGTTAAATTCCTCTGCAGCCTGCTTCCTGTCATAGAACGATGACTTCTCCAGACATTCTTTCCAGCATCTTCGCAAGGGCTCTGGATTAAATGTCTGCTTATAGGCTGTCTTGCTAGTTCGCTTATACATGTTTATTTCTTTAACCTAAAAGGTGAGAAAATGCATGCATTTTTGTTACATGTCTAATATGGAGAAAGTTTGTTCCCAAACATCTCAAGTATATAAACATGCAAATATACATGTTAAGAATGACAATAACAATAAAACCCAATAGAAACTACTAATGAATACTTCATGTGCTCCAGGCTTAAGTATTTTAGTGAACTTCACAATAACCTTGAGAAATGGTAGGACATTTAGTTTTGTTATCAGTATGTTCTCAAGGAGAAATTCTCCTGATTCAAATTCTTAATTACTCCCAATTATTCCCATGTCACCTCTTTAGAGTCTTACACAAGGCAGACAAATGCTGGTACACTGAGTTATGGCTCCATCCCTCTTACAGTCTTAAACTGTGACAAGGTGCTGCACAAAAGGCCGCGATCATCCTACCCAATTTCTGTCTGGTGTTTCCCATGGACTCTGGACTGACCCTGTGACTTGCTTTGTGTGATGGAAACAGACATAGTGATATAGACAGACTTGAAAAGTGTGTGTGGCTTAGGGCCCACCACTTACGTGCTGTTCTGGGAACTCTGGTATCCCTCCCCCCATGAGGATGAATCTGGGCTAGGTAACTGAAGGATGAGTGACTGGGAACCATACTTCTCAGATAAGCCAGTAAATACTCATCAGAAATGTCAATGAAGCCATCTTGAACCGTAGAGCTTCCAGTGAGCTGACCCAGACCAGAAAAGCCCCCAAGTGATTCAGAGAATCATAAGAAATAGCATCATTGCTTGAAGCTACCAGGTTTTGTGGATGACTTGCTACAATAGAAAATGTTAACTGATCCTGGACAATGCATTTTACTTTCTTAAAACTATACATAGATACTGTAGGAGATCAGGATACATCCCGTGCAGTGTTTTACTAGCAGGTTCCAACTGCTCACCTCTTCAGGGAGTAGGTTACATTTAGAAGCCACTGCAGTTATATATGCTTCCACTACCACTGTAGTTTGAGGGAAGCCAAATCCTCTGAAGGCTGTGTTAGACGGCAAATTTGTTTTGCAAGCTCTGCCCCGGCACCGGAAATTTGGGATATAATATACATTTTCAGATTTCAGCACAACAAACTCTATCACCTGAATTAAAACAAAAATATAACTTTTTATCTTTCATCAGGAATTTCAGCTACTTATGTGAATTTTATCTTTTAACTTAAATCCTTGGCAGAACTAGTTAGCTATAAGACAAATATTTGTGCAGATAAAGCAAAGACCATGGGCTCTCCAGGGAAGGTATATTTACCAACTCGGACTCATCAGGAGTGCATCCTCCATTGATGTAATACTCTACATCAGCAGCCTTGATCTCCCCATTATTCATGAACCCAATCTGCAAAGTGGTAAAAAGGAAGAGGACTTGATCAGCAGTCTTTTCCTAAAGCCAAATTGTGTTGTTAACAAACACACCTGACCGTAAGTTGTCAACCCACACTTAGGCCACGATCAGGATAGGCTATGACAATCACTAGAGAAGCATTATCCTAACACAATCCCCAAGGGTCTGCCTAGCTTTACACAGCACTCAGCTATCCCTTTAAGAGGTGTGGCATTCAGGTGTGGTCTTTAATGTGGGTTGGCTAACAAAGGACAGTTTCTTAGGCGGTTTGCTGAACTTCTGGATCTCACTCACTTTGTATTTTCCCAGGAGTGGGTGGCGTCCAGCAGTTATGAGCATGTCATCACCACGGGCTAGGATAAAGCGGATTGGGCGGCCAGTCCTGTGGGAAATGATTCCGTTAAAAAGCTGCATTCTTCATAAAGTTGCAGAAGTTAGGATGAGGGAAATTGTGAAGTAATTAGGTCAGTGATTTATATGAATAGTTAAATGCCCCAGATGATATTTTAGAAGTTATCAGACATTGAACTTAAAATAATTATTCTGGATTAGACAACTGAATTTTTGCCTAACATGATGATACAATATTTGGTTAAAAATTATTCACATTTCCTTCTTTCCTCCTCCTCTTCCTCCTCCTTTTTGTTTTTGTTTTTGTTTTTGTTTTCAAGACAGGTTTCTCTGTGTAGCCCTGGCTGCCCTGGAACTTACCTTGAACTCACAGAGACCCATATGCCTCTGCCCTCTGAGTGCTGGGAGTAAAGGTGTGCAGCACCATGACTGGTTTTCTTTTTCTTTCTTGAGACAGAATTTTATTATGTAGCCTTGGCTGTCCTGAAACTTTCTTTGTAGACTAGGCTGGCCTGGAACTCTTAGAAATCCACCTGCTTCTGTCTCTGCCTCTTGAATTCTGGGATTAAATGGCCTGGCTCTTTTTCATGTTATATAAATAAGTTCCACAAGAATTTTGTAGCTATATGTATAAAAAAGGTTCTGTTTGAATTTCGCTTTCAGACAGCAATAGGGGCACTAATGTATCACTGTTAGGGATTGCTGGGACAGCAAAGTGGGGGTCTAATGCTCTGTAGATGTCAGTCTCCCTGGGTACAGAGCCCTCTTGTAAAGTATCCATTCAGACACTGGTTTCCAGGCCTTGCCAGGCTGCTGTGTTCACTTGAGGCAGCCTTTTCTACAGTCGGAGAGTACAAACGAGCTAAGATCCTCACAGATCCTCCAGTACCAGCAGGCTGAGAGTTAGTGTGTGGGGGTGTTAGCTCAGTCAGTGTTTGCAGTCACAGCTTTCCCAGGCAGGCTTTCTAACCAGAGGGGCACAGGCTAAGGGAACATTGCCTGGCAACAGCTGACCTCAGGACAAGCTGTTGGAAGGCTGAGGTTCTGACTTTCCATCCTGGTAACTCAGCTGAGAGCAGGCCCAGACGAGAGGGACGGGGTGTGGGGCGGGGCTGGGAGGACTCGCTGGGACTGCTGCCATTACAGTGGTCACCAGGCCCCTTACTTGTTGGCAGCTACAGCAGCAACAGCTCCCAAGAGAGCGGGCTTCGTCACTTTACCCCCAAATGCTCCTCCAGCCCTTTTCATGTGACAAGCAATTCTATTTCGTGGGACTTTTAATGCTGCAGACACAAATTCCTGCAAGAGAAAGGCCCCAAGTCACGTAAGTATAATTCTGTGGTTTACCTTCTCGCCTGCATACTGTTCTGATGCACCAGTACAACCAACACCTCCACTGATACACTTATAGAACCAGTGTAGACTAGTTTAGAAATTTCAGAGAGATGACATTGTATACAAGAACTCACGACCAGAACATAGCTAAATGACACAATGCCTCACTTCTGCATTGATGGCCTCTGGCCGGGGTGTGGGTAAGGAAAGACTTGTTTTCTTTAAGGGTCTGGCCACAGGGAGTTTAATTATGTTCCAGTAAGCAAATGAGCAGCATGAATGGGCGGTTTTGTATATGGAGAGATCATAAGAGTGGGCATGATACTGAGAGATCTGATAACTGAGTTTGATGGGGTGCATGATGTAAAAACACCAAATAATATATATATATATATACATATATATATAAACTTAAAAAAAGGAAAAAGAAATACTATGATTAATATCAGGGTTTCACTGGCTTTGTAACTTTTAAAAGCTTGGCTTATTTAAGTTTTATGGAATAATATGATATGTATTTGTCATAGTTCTTCAAGTTATAGTAGAATTCAGTAGTAAGTTCATATTTTCTTGTGCTTGTTTTTGTTATTGTTGTTTTTTATTTTTAGTATGGAGTATTTTATTAGTATTTTAAGGATTTCAAGGTTACAAAGTATGTATTTGTCAAAATTATTCATTGAATTTAGGTTTAATTTTACTATCTAAAAATTCACCAGTTTTTTTTCCAGAATCTTCAATTTATGAAAACAAATTTATAATGTATGTCCTTATGACTTTTGGGAATTTCATTCATATCTGTTTAATGTTTATGTTTCAATTTCTAGTTTTTGAAGTAGGTCTTCCCTTTTTTTGTTTAATTTGGTTAAGAATTTGTCATTTGTGTTTAATCCTTAAAAAATAAATGAATAAATTAAAAAAAAAGAAATTTCAGCATCCCCAAAGGTCCATCAAGCAGCAGTTCCTTATTTCCCACCAACCTCTTAGGACTCGGCAGCCTGGAATCTGTGACCTGGCTCTCCAGACTTGTCACACAGCAGAGGCATACAATAGATAGTCTTTGTGACTGGCTTCTTTTACTTAGCATAATGCTTTCAAGCAGTCTCTCTCTCTAGCATGCATGAATATATCTTACTTTTATGGCTAAATAATATTTCATTGTATGAAATATTATTTTTCTTTGTCATCAGTTAATGGGTTGTTTCTACTTTAGAGTCTTACAAGGAATGTGGCTATGAACATGTGTCTAAATTTTTAAGGATTAAAAATGTTTACATTAGTACATAAGGGGTTAGATGTAGGTCTTCACAGACATGCTTCCATTTCTCTTAGCTGCAGACTTAGTCATGGGGTAGCTGGGTTACATGGTTGATCTCTTCAGCATCCCAAGAGATCACCAAACTGTGTTCCAAAGTAGATGTGCTTGCAAAAGGAATAACCTTTGTATACTCTTAATATGTACTACTTCCATTGGTTAATAAAAGTTGTTTGGTCAATAGCTAGGCAGGATTTTGGGGGCAGAGAGAATTCTGGGAAGAAGGGCAGGGTCTGAGAAGATGTCATGAGACACAGAGTGAACATGATGGGTATATATATGAGATAAATGAGCCTCATATATTAGGTAGAAATGGGTTAATTTCAGCTATAAGAGCTAGCTTAAAACAATATAAGCTATTGGCTGAGCATTTATAATTAATAATAAGTCTCTCTGTGGTTATTTGGGAGAGGCTGCTGGGACACAGAAAAACTCTGCCTACACAAATGTACTATTTTTTCCATTTCCATTAGTAATTTATGGAGGTTCTAATTTCTCTTTGCACTCTTATAAACACTTACGTTTTCTTTTTCTTTTTTAAATCATAACTGACCTAGTGGGTGGTTTATGATTTGAGTACCCTTGGTGGCTGCTGCTGCTGGACATCTTATGCTTGCTAGTCATTTACATATTTTCTTTGGACAAATATCACTCAGATCCTCTCCTGGAATGGTTTTGTTGCTGCCTGGACTATGTTAGCCTGTGGGTACCTTGTGCCTAGGGGCATGCTTGCTGCTGTGGAACTGACTGATTGTAGTCAGGTGGTATTGATGGGAGATGACTGGTGATATTGACTTTTGTGGCCCCTGAGCTCCCACCAGGGACATCGGAAGTGATTACTCCAATTTCTTTTATAGTTTTCAATTTAGAAGAAGAGCTATTGATGCCCAGCAACTGGCCTCATACAGCTGCTTGAAGGTAAAGTTGCCTCTATCTGCTTCAAAAGTGGAAATTGTGGTGGCCACAGGCCCATCTGTGCTCAGAGGCAATAACATCAGCTTCCCATTTGCCTGGAATGGAAGTCAATGGCTTTCTTTTCCCACACAGTCACCTCTTCAGGACACTGGGGTGTCAGCTCCTCTGTACTCGACCAGAGAATCCTCAGCTTTCTACCACAGCAATGCTTCTCATGATTCTTTTTCCTGATAGAAATTCTAAAGCATCCCCTTGTGCTTAGCACTTTCTAGGGTCAATGACTCCATTTTGAGAAAAAGACACAGAGGATTTTCTTCAGTTCCCAGGTAGATCTTTGGCTTCTGTCTCAATCACTCATACAGGACTAGAGTTCAGCCCCTGTTTATTAAGCCAGCTCAAAAGGTCTCGAGAATGCAATTGCTTTGCACATGAACAGAGCCACGATCCATGGGGACATGCATCCACTTCCCCACTCCTTCTATTCCAGACTCCGCCCCCAGAAAGCCCACCAACGGTCGGCTCCTCCCCTGGAGTGCTCAAGACCGTGCCTACAGGGTATTTAAGATCTAGACTCTAGACCTGCCTGCCATGTGATTCCTCTCCATTTCCTTCCCCCAAGAATCACCTGGGGGTGGGCCTTGATCATTAAGCCTGGACTTTTAACTGGGCCTGATCTGATTTATTGCTTTGGCAGAGAAACTCAATATTGGGATATAGAAACCTTTCAGCGTTCACATAGGACAGAGATACAAATGAACCACAGAGGGGTGGTACAGTATGACTCCCAGGCTTGAACTTCCCAGGGATTTCACACTGTTTGTTGTTCTCCAGGGAAAGTTGGACCTTGTCTAATTCCTTGGCATGTCACAAGGTTCCCTGATTACTTTTAAAAGTGTCTGCCCCATTTTTATTATGCTAGACTTTAGCCAGTGTCAAGCATGCGGGGATTTTAAGGGCAAGAGCGAAGGAATCCCATCCATAGGACTCTGGAATGCCCGGTTACCTGCACATGGGTTGGAAACTGTGTCCCTAAGTGCAACACCATTTCTTTGTCTTCAGTTTGTGGGATAGCCAGGATAGTTTGTGTTTCCATGTAAAAATGTTCCTGGCCTTCCACATGAACCACACCTGGAAAGCAAACACACAACACAGTATTCAGACACAGGTTTCAGTGTGGGAGCTCTTTGAGTGTTTTTTTTTAAGCGGTGATTTGCATTATGAGACTGGAGAGATGGTTCAGTGGTTAAGAGTGCTGGCTGTTCTCCCAAAGCTCCCTGGCCTAATTCTCATCACTCACATCCCATTCTAACTCCAGTCCCAAGGGATCCTATTCCTTCTTTTCCTTTCCTTGAGCAACAGGCACACACATGATGCTTAGCCATACATGTAGGTAAAATACCCATGCACATAAAATGAAGGAAAAAAAGAGTGATTTGCACCAGCATGTGGAGCTGGGATTCATATCATTTGCTTAAAAGACCTTTGTGAATGCTGTCTGTGCCTTGTTGTTTGAACTGCCCTGGGTTATTCACTTTGCCTCTCTAGGCCTTGTGTTCCCATCTGTTTAGTGAGGTGTGCTGAACTTGGGACTAGTTTGGCTATATATCCAAACTCATCCATCAACCTGATACATTAACTTGTCCAAATCATTGATCTAATGTTCTCAGCTGTAAAAATAAGTCAGCTAAAACAACATCAATAATAAAGGTATCCACCTGGGCTAGGTGACATTAACTGGTGAGATAATGCCATATGCCTGAGTTAGGTGACATTAACAGGTGAGATAATGCCATATACCTGAGTTTGGTGACATTATCAGTTGAAATGATGGCATATGCCTGAACTAGGTTTTGCATATTTTATCATATTGTGCACCACATTAGGAGAGGTATCTGTCCTCAGTGTAAATATTAAAAGACAGTGTGTTTACTTTATAACTAACTGAGAGACCTCTGTGCTAGAATAAGTCAGTGGCACTGTCACAAGTCAGAAATTACTTAAATTTGTCCATCAGGGCCACAGAGGGTGAATCCTGCAATGCTTCTTGGAAGAAATACAAAGCACAACATGTAATTTTTCATGTGTAGAATTTAGATTTAATCACACACGTGTGCACTCACACACACACACACCCCAGAAAGGAAACTATTTGTGAGAAGGTAGAAAGCCAGAGAAAAGGGAAGGATGGGATGTAAGAGTAGTGTGTGTGTGTATGTGTGTGTATATGTATGTTGTGTGTATGTGTATGTATGTGTGTGAATGTGTGTGTGCATGTGTGTATGTATGTATGTGTGTATATGTTATGTGTGTGTATGTGTGTGTATATGTATGTTGTGTGTATGTGTATGTATGTGTGTGTGAATGTGTGTGTGCATGTGTGTATGTATGTATGTGTGTATATGTTATGTGTGTGTATGTGTGTGTATATGTATGTTGTGTGTATGTATGTGTGTGTGAATGTGTGTGTGCATGTGTGTATGTATGTGTGTATATGTTATGTGTGTGTCTGTGTATATGTATGTATGTGTGTGTATGTGTGTGTATGTGTGTGTGTGTATATGTGTGTATGAGTGTGTATATGTGTGTGTATGTGTGTGTGGGGGGAGGTGATGAATAAGAACATAGGCAAAGCACAGTGAGACACAGAGATGAAACAACATAACAAAATCCATTATTTTAAATGCTAACTAAAAATAATCAATTAAAAAGCATCTTTCCTATTTTACAAAACTCTCTTCCTATAGTTCACTTCCAGAATGCATATGCTGAATCTAACCTAAATTTAAGAATATATTTTATTGACTTTTTCCCACAGAAGTTTTATTCCTGTGCACATAATGGGGTGAGGGTGGGGCATTTATAGAAATGAAAACAAAATTCTCAAGAGGTGGTCAGGTCTGGAGGCTTATTTGCCATTTAACAAGTAAAAACAGATGTTTGGAGAAGTAAATAAATACATGAAAAGAGTTTTGAGTGTCTAGATGTGGTAAAATATGGGAAGAAAAATATACGGGTGAACTAATGGCAAAGAAGGTTTATCGTTAGTGAGGTTCGTGCCCAGACTTCACCCAGCGCCTTCTTGTCCATGATGCTAAGAGTCTAGAGCTATCTCAGTTCTGCTCTTCCTGGTGCAGGGAGGAGAGAGGACTTCCGGGCAGAGGGAACCTTGTGCCTTTCTTTTAGATAGAGAAAAGGTAGCTTACTTTGTCTCTATTTTCTCTCAGTTGTCTTCAGTTCAAAACAATCCCTGTGCTAGCACAGCATATTTCAAACATTTTATTTAGTTGTTATTGTGTGTGTGTGTGTGGGGGGGTTCTTGTCACTGGAAATAGTATGTATTTTGATGCATGTAGTGTTTACACAGCTTTGTACATAGGTAAAATCCACCAAGTTAGGACCTTATTGTCATTTTAAATTCTCTTTAACAAGTGCCTTATGGTGGAGTTTCAATTTTCTCAAGACACACGAGCATCTAGCTCAGAAGCTGTCTCTGCTTTTTGCCTGTTGATGGCTATACGTACCTTCAATGACTTGATCCACATGTTTGAAGGCATGTTCTACATTTCCTTGTTCAATTTTTTTCTCAGAAGAAAGAAAAGAATTGTGCTCTAGGGCTTGCTGCAGTGGAAAATCAAATTAATATATATATATATATTTTAAATTCTAATAAGCCATTTGTCCCTATCTGAATCCCACACTTCTGCTCTGTCAGATCTTTATACACTGAGACAATTGGAGCCTGACATGGAGTTGAGTCAGCAATAATGGATTTAGATGCATTTGCAGGTTTTCCCGATTTGTGGCTGATGGCTCCTGAGAAGACCTGAGGGAAATCTGAAGGTCTAGAAACATGGCCCCACTTCCAGTGTGCTGACTGACTATCTGAGGTGGTTTGTCAGCCCTGGACAAGGAGAGCACATGGTGGAGCAAAGAGGATGAAGAAGAAGGCAGATGAAGCTTGGAATGATCTGGAATGGCCTGGAATTGATGGCTTGAATTGGATCTTGATTCATTTTCAGTCAATGGTACTTCATAAGTGAGAATAAGGCTGGGATATAGAATCTTTATGAGCAGTTATTGAGGAAGGGGCTAAGAATTAAGGATGGAAAGAGTACAATAGGCTTAAGGCACAGTTAAAGCATAACTAATAGGTAAAGATGAATTTGAAAACTGTTAGAACAGGGGCTAATCCAAGGATGTTCAAGGTTGCACCCTATTTACACCTCTGCCTGTTCATCTCCCTTTTCATGCCTTCAGCATCCAACACACAATACTGAGCATCTGCTGTGGGGTTAGTAAGATACCCAATGATATAAAACAAAATATAACATATCCTTGCCTTTATTAATAATAGCAAAACCCAAATGACAGCTAACATCTACTGAACACATCCCTCATCATAGATACTATTCTTCACATTGGCTTCCTATGTTTATTTTTTTTTCAATAATCTTTTGGCATAGGCACCTAAAAGTTTCCAACTGAGCTGTGAGAAGTTTAATTAACTCGCCAAAGTCTTTAATGCAGTTCAGAGGCTCTCAAAGGCAGACTGACATTATGAACTCAGATGGTCTGTCCTCAGTGCTTGTGCAAAATCAGAGAATGAGCAGAAAGGTGGTGTGCCTAGTAGCGAGTGAGTGTGGTGATATATTTTATATTTAATAAAATCAGCCTGAGTATTGCAGCCTTCGTGAATCCCACGGTGCTCTAGATTGTCCCACTATTTGTCTGTGGATAAGAGGTCACTTTTCTGGTGTTAGTTTAGAGGCCACGGAAGGAGTAGGTAACAGTGCTACACTTCTGTGGCTATCTGAGAAAGTGCGGCTGAGAAGAGGGTTAGATAGGATGTCCTGACTCGAGGCACAGATAGATGACCAGAAACTATACTCTGAACCTGCCAGTGACACTGGCTAAATAGAGTTGGAGCATAAATTATTTTATTCCATGACTCTCTGGTTGAATTCTGTTCAGAGTATGCCTCCCCACTTATTCCAGGATGGGCAGCGTTTCACCTCTATTGTGATAATTGCTGGTTCTATGTCTTCATAAGCAATCTTCACTCGTTTACATGCTTCCTTTGCATGGATATAGGTATCAGCAGCCACAGCACAGACGATCTGACCCACACAAATGACCTGCAGAAAAGCCATGTGTTGTTGGTTAAAATGACTCAGGCTGGGGGTGTGTCTCAGTTGGCACAGTGCTTGCCTAGCGTGCATGAATCCCTGGGCTAGATCTTCAGCACAACATAAACTTAGCTATGGGAAGCCATGGCTATGTAATGAGTTCAAGGCCAGCCTAGGATACATGACATCCTATCTCACAACAAAGGCAAAAATAAAACAGTTTTAAAAAAGAAGCTACTGCACTCACATTCTTATATCACCTACTGATGTTTTGGTGAGCAAAAGAGAGACCTTTTCTTTTCTTTTTTCTTTTTTCTTCCTTCAAGATAAGATTTCCCTGTGTAGCTCGGCTGTCCTAGACCTCTCTCTGTAGACCAGACTGGCCTCGAACTCAAGGATCTTCCTACCTCCGCCTCCTGAGTGCCGGGATGAAAGGCATATGGCAGCACACCTGGTGTAGGAAAGCCATTCTCTACCCATAAAAATCAATTTCAAACAGAAACAAGGCTTGAGTAGGACCCGATTAGAGCTGTGCATGCATAGGACTTAGTTACTTGAGTTTAATGATTTGCCTTTGGTCGTCTGTGCCCACACTCACTGTTCTCACAGTCCACAGGGTGACCCAGCTACCCTGTAAATCCTTTTCCTTTTAACATCTTATGCTTTACATTGCTTGAGAAGACTTAAGGCTTCTATCAGAGTCTCAAGGTGAGTCACCTCAGAGGGGAGAGTAACTGAGGCCACCCTGGGTTGAACATGAAGCTGTGGGTGTTGTAGCCACAGCCAAAGCTTTTGACCTTGGAGCAGAGTATTAGATAACAAACCACACACAGATCACACACCTCACTATGTGCATAGAAAATCTCTCCATTGTGGTTATTTTCCCCTGGAACATCCTCGGCTGTAATCACATCAACCACACCTGGACACTCAAGGGCTTCTGACACATCAAGGGATCTGGGAGGAGAAAGATGCA
The DNA here is from genome assembly GCA_004025045.1 of Sigmodon hispidus. Lineage (NCBI taxonomy): Eukaryota > Metazoa > Chordata > Mammalia > Rodentia > Cricetidae > Sigmodon > Sigmodon hispidus. Next base: position 146,535 of record PVIH01003632.1, read on the forward strand.
GAGGATAGCTAGGATGCAGAGGAAAGGTTGCAGCCCAGCACGAATGATTCCTCACACAGGGAAGCCTATGATGAGTATCCCAACTAAATCACGGAGTACTTGTCTATGCCGAGAAATATTGGTAGGTGCCCCAACTTTAGGCCATAGATTCACTTAAAATAACTATGCTTTAAAAATGACAGATTCTCACCCAGAAGAGATGATTATCCTAAACTGACTGAAATATGTAATAAGTTCCCAATTTGATGCATTTCAGTAGCAGATGACACTGCTGTGCATTTCCTTACATGATCTTTGCATGGGCCCTGGTACTTGTGACCACAGCAAGGGCGAGTTCTTGGTCAATGGGTTGGATGTCATCAACAAATACAGCTTCTCCTGTGGCATGTTTTATGGCCGACTGGTGCATGACCGGGCGCCCAACTGGATCTTGCTGGGGTTGTTTGGGATCCACACACTGTTAGGAAACAAGGGAAGATATTTGACACCAGACATGACAATTGGGTCTGCTATATTTGGCTTACTTCCAGTTAAGAATAGCTATAGGCAACTTGATACCCAAGTCAGCAAATGGAGATTAGTAAATGTCTCTTTAGTATATGGCAAAGAATATATTATGGTTGCAATATCTTCCTGCAAAAAAGACACCATTCATGTTCTCAGGGTTGTTCAGTTTAAAGTTTTAGGATACACACAAGTACACATCAAACTGACATGTTCTACCTCAGCTTCCAATAAAGCATAATTGAAAAATATTACACAAATGAAAATAGCTAAGTTTCTGAGAGGTTGGAGATGATTGTAGCAAATCAAGGGAAGGACTTGGGAAGGCATTTAATGTTGAGTAAGAATTTAAAGGAAGATCGGAGATCCACAAAGTAAAGGAGAAATTATAGGTAATAATCCTGAAAAGGGTAGAGAGGGGAAATTCAAACTCTAATTCCTAGAGCGGCCTTGAGTAAACAATGAATATTATAAATATTTGACCACATGTGACATTGGATGGCTTTTTATTAGACTATATATTTATGCATAGTAAAGTTATTGAAAAGAGAGGCGCATGTATATAGTGTATGTCTTGTCTGAATGCATAAGATTAAAACACAAAAGCCTTTACCCACCTGGAACATCTGAACTCCTTGGGGTGTCTCTATGGGGAAGTCATCTAGAGCGCTCACAAACTTTTCTGGGATGTCAGGAAACTTCTGTGGATCCTGAAAAAATTACTTTGCATTTAATTTTACAACCTGAGGTACTGACTTGAGAAACAAATGTAGAGACAGAAATGACCCAGGCTTGTTACGTGGTTCAGCAGACAAAGATGTTTGTCATTAAACCTGAAGATCTGAGATAATCCCTGGAGCCTAGAAGGTGGTAGGAGAGAGCTGACCATCAGAAAGCTGCTCTCTGATCTACACCCCCGCCCCGCGCTCACAGACAGACAGACAGACAGACAGACAGACAGACAAACAAACAAACAATAGAATTACCCAATCTGATGTTTAAGATCTTAGTTCTGCTAAGAGGACCTGGAACTTCAAGTTCCCTGAGCAAGTAGAAGAATTACCATGTTTGTTCAGGCACTCAGAGAAGGGAAGGAAGTATGTCTCAATGATAGTGAAAAAAAAAAAAACGGAACTAAGTTAAATATATAACAACAGGGACATCATGGTAAATTTGGATATAAAAGTCTGCAGTTATGAGAAATAATTTTGTAGGTGTGTATTTATAGATATTGAAATAAATAGCTCAGAGATGCTATCCGTGGAAGCAGTCTCCATCTCCCACAGGCATGGTCTGGGGAAGCAGGCGATCTTTGGATATCTACTCTTCCTCCTTTCCTCCAAGTCCGTCAGCCTCATCCCCAGCTCTATAGCAGACCTTCTGTTGTGGCCTCTCCTCCCTCCCTGCCTCCATTTCCAGGGGACTTAGCACATCCTGGTGGCATACCCTGCTTAGTCTCCACTACAGACCCCATAAGCCACTCCCTTTTAGTCATATCTATTTCTAAGTATCAGCTTCCAATACCTAGAAATATATTTAATCAGAGTGCCTAGTGGCCGTACCTGGCAAGATCTCAGAAGAATTTCCTATCAGGCAACATAGCCATCACACTCCCTTAAGAACCAGAAAGGGCAACAGAAACCAAAACCCACCCAACAAAGACAATCCAGAAATCAATACCTAGAATTACAATCTCTCCAAACCCAGGTGCCTAGGTACCAGCGTAAAAACACAATTAGTAACAGTCAGAACAGTGTTTCCGCTGTTCAGCAACCCTATTATAGTAAACCCTGAGAAATGTAACATAGCTGAAGTACAAGACACAGACTTCAAATTAGTCTTTATGAATATGTTAGCAGTCTTTAAAGAAGAAATGATTAAATCTCTTAATGGAATCTCTGGAAACATTAATAGTAGATGAAATGAAAACAAAATAAATAAATGAAACAGACAAACAAACAAAAATCATAATATATAGCGAGTCCAGATATAACATGTTATGTTGTCTTTGAATTGTTTAACTACTGAGGAAAGAGAAACAGCTGCTAAGAGACATCTGATTGTAAATGCTGCTGGATTAATCTAATCTATATATTTTGTAAATGCTTTGACTTTAGAATTGAAGTCAAAAGATATGTTACTTTGGAAAAGTTTTGGTTTTATTTCTACAGACAATGAGAGGCTGTGGATTTATTTCAGGTTAAAGAAAATGAGGTATGATTGAGGAAAAATCTCCAATAGGAACAGATGACCCAGATGATACAATGTTTCAGAGAACTTCCATAGCAGTTTCCTCTAAATTCTGCATCCAGAACAGTTCAAGGCTGCTGGTTGAGATGATCCAGCTTCACTGACTACTTCACTCAGGACTTGGCCATAATCTTACATTTTTCTTTGGGTCCCCATAAGATTACCAGTACTGCCAATCAGCAGGAAGTATTCTAGAGAACTATGCCCAAATTCCCAAAATATGGATTATGAATGTTTGTCTTTTTTTAGAGTGTTGGTTACAAGATATGGAGAATGGTCAGGAAAAAGACTAAGCAAAGGAGATTGGAATCGGGGTTCTTTTTGAAAAAAAAAGGGGAAGTGCTATGGGATATTGCTTTTGTGTACTATAAATATCTGTCACTGTAAATATTGGTTTAATAAAACACTGATTGGTCGAGTAGCTAGACAGGAAGTAGAGGTGGGGCAATCAGACTAGGAGAATTCTGGGAATTGGAAGAGAGGAAGAGACAACAATGAAATACCGAGGAAGCAGGATGAGATGCTGCTTTGAGGAAAGACACCAAGCCATGAGGCTAAACTGGATAAAAATCATGGGTCCGTTTAAGAGTAAGAGTTAACAAGTAATAAGCCTAATCCATGCACCAAACAGTTTGTACTTACTATAAGCCTTTGTGTGATTATCTGAGAACAAATGGCTTCAGGACCAGGTGGGAGGACACAGAACTTGTGACTACAACAGAAGTAATGGTTGCTTCAGTTAAATAAAAATGTGAAATCTAAAAAAAAAATCCTAGCACAAAACACTCAGGAAATCTGAAACATTATAGAAAGACCAGATCTAAGAATTAAGAATAGAGGATGGAGAAGAAAACCAGGTCAAAGGCATAGAAAATATTTTTAAAAAATCATAGAAAGAATTTTTCCTAACTTAAAGAAGGAGAAGCCTATCAAGGTACAAGAAGCATACAGTACATCAAATAGACTGGACCAGAAAAAAACTTTTCCATGTCATGTAATAACCAATTAAACACTAAATGTCTAGAACAAAGGAAGAATATTACAAGCTTCAAGGGAAAACAACCAAATGACATATAAAAGCAGACCATTTAGACTAACCCCTGATATGTATGTGGAAAATATAAAAGCCAGAAGGGCCTGGATTGATGTTCTACAAACTCTAAGAGATTGCAGATGCCTGTCCAGACTAACAGACCCAACAAAACTTTCAATCACCTCAATCACCATAAATGAAGAAAGATATTCCTTGATGAATTATATTTAAGAACTATCTGTCTACAAATACACTCCTGTATAGATTGCTGGAAGAAAAACTTTAACCTGAAGAGGCTAACCACAGCTAAGAAAACACAAGTAATAAATAATATCAGGCAAGCAAATCAAGAGAGGTGAAATTCCCTTCCCCACACTACCACCACAATAAAATAACAAGAATCAACAAACACTGTGCATTGATAATCCTTGATATCAATGACCTCAATAACTCAATAAAATGACATAGACTAACAGATTGGGTATGAAAGCAGAATTCATCCTTCTGCTTCCTGCAAGAAGCACACCTTACTGTCAAAGATAGACATTATCTTATTAGAATGAATGGAAAAAGATACTCCAAGCAAATGTACCTAAGGAGCAAGCCAGTGTAGCCATTTTAATGTCTGACAAAATAGACTTCAAGCCAAAACTAATCTAAAGAGACAGGAAAGGACACTACATACTCACCACAGGAAAAGTTTGCCAAAAAGATATTACACTTTTTAACATCTGAGTACCAACCATAAGAGCACCCAAGTTCATAAAAGAAATACTACTACAGCTTAAATCACATATTAACCCTCACAAATGATAGAGACTTCAATACTCTACTCTTGCCAATAGACAGGTCATCCAGACAAAATCAAAACAGAAAAATACTCGAGCTAAATGGCATCTTAAGTCAAATGAACCTAAGAGATATTTACAAAACATTTTACCCAAGCACAAAGAAGCACACCTTCTTCTCAGGAGCTAAGAGAACTTTCTCCAAAATTGATCACATACTTGGACACAAAGCAAACCTCAACAGATGCAGTGTGGTGGTTTGAATGGCCCCCATAGACTATGTGTTTGAATGCTATTAAGGAGTATGACCTTGTTGAAATAAGTGTGACCTTGGAGGAAGTGTGTCACTGTGGAGGTAGTCTTTGAGGTCTCATATAGCTGTGTGGCTCATAAAGTCTCCTGCTGTCCGCAGATCAAAATGTATCTTCAGTATCATGTCTGCCTGCAGGTCACCATATTGATGATGAACCAAACCTCTAAAACTGTAAGCCAGCCTCAATCAAATGGTTTTCTTTATAAGAGTTTCTATGGTCATGCTGTCTTTTCACAGCAGTAGAGACCCTAACTAAGACAGAAGTTGGTACCAGGCACTGGGGTATTACTGTGATAATGTCTAACCATGTGTTTGTAGGAATTTGGACATTAGTGCTTTGGGTTAGGAAAGCAGTTGAATGCTTTAAGTACTGCTTAATGGGCCACATAGTAGGAACATGAAAGACAGTAATGCTGAGGGTGATTTGAATTGTGGGGACATGGCTCAAGAGGTTTCAGAAGAGAAGAATTGTAGTATGTTGCTTACAGATTGTTTTTGTGATATTTTGGTGAAGAATGTGACTGCTTTTTGCTCTCATCTAAAGATTCTGCCTGAGAATAAAGTGTTTGAAAATGTTTATTTACACTGTAAAGATGTGTCCTTGCCAAGGCACTTTGTGATTAGTTTAATAAAGAGATGATTGGCCAGCAGCTAGGCAGGAAGAGGTTAGGAAAGATTTCTGGGAACAGAGAGAACTCTGGGAAGAAGAAAGACAGAGTTACCAGCCAGATGTGAAGGAGGCAGCCTGGGATAAAGAGATAAGGTATTGAGCCATGTGGCACCATGTAGATTAAAATAAGTGGTTAATTTAAGTTATGTAAGCTAATGAGACAAGTCTAAAATAAGGTTGAACTTTCATAATTAGTAATAAGTCTCTGCATCATTATTTGTGAGATGGTGGCCCAAAGAAAATTTGACTACATCAGTGAAGAGATTTGTATTAATTACATTGGCAGATGAAATCTCAAAACAGCCTAGTATATAGACTCTGTCATGTGTTATTAGTATTAACTCTAATGAATATTTATAATGAAAAGGTTCAAGCTGAGAAGGTAAAAATACAAAATATACAATTTGAGGAAATGAGGAGCACCAGGAAGTGGACTGGAGCTAAATCATGTGTTCAAGGAGATAAACAGATTAGGAAATGGAATAAGAAGAGTGGTGACCTAGGGGCAGGATCCCATCTAGCTAAGCTTCCAATTTTTGAAAAGAAATTAAAGAAAAGCCTAGAGCAGGGTGTGATGGTGTAGTTTTTTTTTTAAACTTTATTTATTTTATTTGCCTTGATGTTTGCCTGGAACTGGGAACTGGAACTACAGACAGTTGTGAGCTGCCATGTGGCTGCTGGGAATTGAACCCGGGTCCTCTGGAAGAACAGTCACTGCTCTTAACCACTGAGGCAGCTCTCCAGCCCCTGTGATGGTGTAGTTTTAATCCCAGCATTCAGAAGGCAGAAGCTGGAGGATCTCTAAATTCAAGGCCAGTCTAGTCTACAGAACAAGTTACGGAATAGTCAAAACTAAGCAGTGAAAATATCCATCAAAACGAAAAGCTAGTAACAATGTAATTGACCAAGGGGGTAAAGTTCCAGCTTCAGGAAGCAGCAGAACTTGGTGGCTTTGGCCAGGTGGTTCTGACTTTAGAGTTAAGAATAAAAGAAAGGGGTTAGAAATGTCCCTTGGGACTAAGGAAAGCCACTGAGGCCAGGCATGTGTCAGGGGTGTTCCTGAGTAGAGGACTAGAGAGAACACTATATGAAACTGTGAAGGTGAAGCCTAGATTGTCTTGGAGACCCCAAGATGTTAGAGATGCTACAGTTGTGGGATACCTGCTGAGAAAAGCTGCTAACAGAGAATGCAACCAGTACAAGAGAAAGAAGGGTCTTACAGTCAACAAACTGAAAGGAGTCAGTGATCTGAAGAGTGTTTTGACATCAGATGACAGAGTTTGGAGTTTGTCCAGCTAGATTTCAGTCTTGCTTTGGTCCAGTATTTTCTCACTATCCTTCCTTTCTTCCATTTTTGAACACTAATGTATATCCTGTGGCATTATATGTTGGAAGTATGTGATCTATTTTTGATTTTTGTAGGGGATTACAGTTAAGAGATTGCCTGAGTCTCAGAAGAGACTTTGAACTTCAGACTTTTAAACAAGTTTAAGACATAGTTATAGACTATGGGGATTTTGGAGTTGGACTAAATGCATTTTGCATTATATTATGGCTCCAACTCTATAGGGGCTACAGGATGGAATGTAGTGGTTATAATAGGCATGGCCCCATAAATTCATGTGTTTAAATGCTTGGCTCGTAGAGAGAGGCATGACCTTGTTAGAGTAGGTATGACCTTGGAGGAAGTGTGTTACTGTGGAGCTGGGCTTTGAGGTCTCATATATGTTCAACCTACACCAAGTGTGGCTCACAGTCTCCTGCTGCCTGCAGATCAATATGTAGAACTCTCAGTTCCTTCTCTAGCAGCCTGTCTACCTGCACGTCTCCATGTTTATCACCACAACAATAATGGTGACAATAATAAACCTCCAAACAAGTCAGCCTCAATTGAATGTTTCCTTTGTATAAGAGTTGCTGTGGTCAAGCTGGGAGATGGTGATACTTGCCTTTAATCCCAGCACTTGGGGAAGTGGGAGGCACAGGCAGGTAGATCTCTGTGAGGTCGAAGCCAGCCTGGTCTACAGAGTGAACTTCAGGGCATCCAGGATTGTTACACAGAGAAACTCTGTCTCAAAAACAAGACAAAGCAAAAATTGACGTGGTCATGGAGTCTTTTTCAAGCAATAGAAACATAACTAAGACAATAAAAGGAAATTGAAATAATACCCCTTCCTATCTGATTATCACAGATTAAAGATAAATACCACCACCAACAGAAAGTTTACAAACTCATGGACACTGAACAACTCACTGCTGAATAAAAAAAAGGGGGTCATGTTAGAAATAAAGAAAGTAAAGACTTCTAGATTTGAATAAAAATAGCCAAATTTATAAGACATAATGAAGGTGGTTCTAAGAGGCAAGTTCATAACAATAAGAACCTACATAAAAAATTGGAAAGATCTCATACTAGTGACTTAACACATCTGAAAACTTTAGAATAATAACAACAAAAGAAATTACACCCAAAGAGTATAATCAAACTCAGGGCTGAAATAAAACAAACAAACAAAAAATAGTACAAAGAATCAATAAAACAAAGACTTGGTTCTTTGAGAAAATCAAGAGGATTGACAAACCCTTATCTAAATTAACTAAAAGGTAGAGAAGATCTGATTAGCAAAATAAGAGATGAAAAGGGGGATATAACAACAGATATTAGGAAATCCAGATATAAGAACATACTTTAAAAGTCTGTACTCCACTAAATTGGAAATTCTAAAAGAGATAATTTTCTCATTATATACCACTTACCAAAGTTAAATTAATATCAGGTAAGAAATTTAAACAGGCTCATAACCTCTACTGAAATAGAAAAAGTAACTAAAAAGCCTTCTAAGTGAAAAAATATCTCAGGTCTAGACGGTGTGAGAACAGAATTATATCAGAGTTTCAAAGATGAGTTAATCCCAACAGTTCTCAAATTATTTCAAAACAGAAACAGGAGGAACATTGCCCAATATTCTTTTTATGAGGCCTTAGTTACTCTGACACTTAAATTACTTGTGAAAAAAAGAGAATTACAAACCTATTTCCCTTATAAACATAGATGCAAAAATTCTCAATAAAATTCTTGCAAACCAAATTCAGGAACACATCAAAAAAAATCATCCACCATGATAAAGTAGGTTTCATCCCAGAGATGTGGAGATTGTTCAACATATGTAAACCTATAATTGTAATTCATCATATAAACAAACTGAAAGAGTTTTCACAATCATCTCTTTAGATGCAGAAAAAACCTTTGACAAAATCCAACATACCTTTGTGATAAAAGTCCTGAAGAGATTAGGAATACAAGAGACATACCTCAACATAATAAAGGCAGTTTACAGCAAGCCGACAGCCAACATAGTCTTAGATAGTGAGAAACTCAAAGCAAATTCACTAAAGTTAGAAAGAAGATGAGGCTGTGCACTCTCCACATCTATTCAGTCAGTACTTGAAGTCTTAGCTAGAGCAGTAAGTCAACTGAAGGAAAGCAAGGGCATACAAATAAGAAGGAAAGAAGTCAAAGTAGCTTTATTTGCAGATAATATGATCATACACTGTAAAATTCTACCAGGGAACTCCTACAGCTGATAAACACTTGAGGCAAAGTAGCTGATACTAATGAAAACACAAAAACCATTAGCCCTCCCATATTCAAATGAGGAATAAACTGAGAAATAAATTGGGGAATCAACACCTTTCTCCACCTAGCTCCAAAATATAAATTATCTTGGGGTAACTCTAAAGAAACCAATAAAATATTTGTATGATAAAACTTTAAGATATTGAAGAAAGAAATCAAAGATATCCAAAGATGGGAAGAACTTCCACTGCTAATGGATAGGTAGTTTTAATACAGGAAAAATGGTCATCCTACCTAAAGCAATCTGCAGATTCAAGACAATCCCCATAAAAATTCCAATGCAATACTTCACAGAATTGAAAGGACAATTTTCAGCCGTATATGGAAACACAAAAGCCCAGGATAGCTAAAAATTCTCCTGAATGATGAAAGAATTGCTGGAGGTATCATCATTGCTGACTTCAAATTGTACTACAGAGCCCCCATTGGACATCTTTCATCACCAGTGAAGTTTCCAGTTCCAGGAGTAGTTTCCATCTGATCCAGGCTTTTGCCTAAGCTATTGGTTATTCCCCATAAGCTGGTAGTAAAGGCTTTTTGCTGAAGACAACACCTTCCTGACTCACTGACATAGAGAAGCCCTAGAGCTGTCACCCCATGGACTAGTTAAATCATAGTAATGAAAGAAGTCTGCATGTTCCCAAAAGGAGAAAGATAAATACCAACCTACCTACAAATCCTTTGACGTACAAGTGTGATCTGCTGCCTGCAAGATATGCTGTTCAATAGTGGTGCAAAACTTGTGGGACTAACTCACTCCCATTTGAATTGAATTAAGGCATACTCCATGAGATGGAACCCATACCCAATGTTGCTTGGGCGGCCAAGAACCTGAGACTAGATAGGACAGGGACCTAGGGAAAACCCAAATACTACTGTTCTGATTAAAGAAAGGTAGCTGGGTCAGTGTGACCATAGGACTGTATGCTCCCTGCCCAGGGAGGGGATGGGGAGTTGCAGAGGAAAAAAAAAAAAAAAA
>PVIH01003633.1:0-49799 GCA_004025045.1 Sigmodon hispidus
CAGGGATGGAAAAAAAAACTCAGAGGGAAAGATGAACACAAAGAAAATATAGGTGTAGCAATCTTATTTGTATTTCTTCCCTTGATAAGCCATGCTTATCATTCTTATCCTCTGTATAGTTATTGTTAACTCTTCCACATTTTAAATTCTTTTTACTGTGTTTTTTTTGATAAATACAAAATAAAGAAGGAAAAAAAAAGAAAGAGTAGAACAATTGGTTATCCTGTAAAAAGTGGCCAACTCCTATAACATACATACATACATACATACATACATACATACATACATACATACATAACAAGATATACACAATCTGATACAGACTAGGAAACTTGTACTTACACATATAGAAACACACATCTGATAAAATAAAAATAAAAACATGTCTATGTATTTGAAGCTAGAGGGAACCAGAAAAAAGAAGAGGAATAATATGCTTGTATTATAAACTCTAAATAAAAGAAAAAATAACAGGAGAAAAAAAAAAACAAAGTCAATGAACCAAAATATTGTAGAACAAGCATTCAATCTCCATCATCAACAAACAAACAAACAAACAGAAACCAAAACAAAATCAACAACACAAAACAAACAAAACATACAAAAAATAAAATGCAGTCAATGGACAGATCTACAATATAAAAATATTTAGCAAGTCAATCTGCCTCTCTCATAGATGACTGCCAAGGTCTTTGATTTTCTGCTTTAATCTTTACTGTGGAGAAGAGGAAATAGCCCTGGTGTTTATTGAAATGTAGGAATACATCACACCCCACATTCTGTGCCTACTACTGGCTCAAAGTTAGTCACCGGGCTAACTTTGAGTGTCAGTCTGAGAAATATGATTTGTTTTGACAAGGAAAGAGAATGTATTTTATTTCCTTTCCTTGTGAAATATGACATATTTATCAAAATACAGTGTTCTAATTATATATGAAAATGTCTGATACTTTGAATTCAATATGGCAAATCAAGTGAAAAATGTATGGACAGAAAAGTCAAGAATATGCTGATATGTCTAAAATTCACATATAAAAGTTTAAAGCAACTTGAGCATATTTTTGCATGTATCCAGAATCAAAAATACTTGTACTGGTTACTCCTTTTCCTTTAATAAAATACTTTTTCTTATATTTTACTTCTATTCTTTAAGTATAATGTTTAAAATATGAAGTCACACCTCAGAACTCACAAGTTAGTTAATAGTTATGACTACTATGATCTTTATGATAGAAAAATAATGACTAGAACAAATGAAACTGAATCACACTAGACTTATAATACTATTTCATTTTATTGACAGAGTTTGAGGCCTGTCTGTAATATTCTGTTATTCTAGCCTTGTCTAGTCATCAAGGCTTCCTCAGGCAACAGATGGGAGCAGATGCAGAGACCCACGGTCAGACATTATGCCAAGAGAGATCCTAAATTGGAGGTCTCCTTGAAACTTGGGGAACTTTGAAGAGTAAAGAAAGAAAAAAACGCATACAAGTTCAAGGGGATGGAGGACACCAAGAGAACAAGGGCACTAGATCAACTAAGCAGGACTTGCATGGACTCATGGACACTGTAATGGCAAGTTTAGGGATTCCATGGATCTGCACCAGGTCTTCTGTGCGTATGTAGTGGCTGTTAGCTTGGTGTTCTTTTGAGACTCCTAACTGTGGCAGAAAGTGTGTCATTGACTCTGTCTGCTCTTGGAACTCTTTTCCTCCTACTTGGTTGTCAAGTCCAACTTCAGTGTAAGGACATTGCCTTCTATTGCTGTATTTTGTTTTGTAGTGTTTCGCCATTGTTTCTTGGAGGCCTACATTTTTCAGATGAAGGGGGGCTGGCAGTGAGCCAGGAGGAGTAGGGGGAGGCAAAAGTATAGTTGGCTTGTAGTATATAAGAGAAAAATTTACTTTCAGTGAAAGAAAGAAAGGAAGGAGGAAGAAAGGAATGAATGAATAAAAAAGAAGGAAGGAAGGAAAGAAGAAAGCAAGAAAGGAAGGAAAGCTAAGAAATAATAAAGGGGGTGAGAAATTTCCAAGCCCAATTTTGTTCTGTAATTTCTGTGTAAATTTTCTCTGAGGCAAGTTTTATCCTCAGTTGATATTTGCATGACATCAATAATTACATTGATTATCATAGGCTATTTAGTCCACTACTAAATCATGCTTTAAAAACCTAATAATTTAAAAACCTAATATTTGAACAAACATAACCTAATTTGATATAATATGAAACAATTAAAATAGTGGAAGTGAAAACACACTATAAAAATCAAATTGTGTCAAGTTTATGCAGGGCATAATATCAGATGTGATGTTAAATGCAATAAATTATTTTCTGTTGTGAATCAATCCCTATAATTATTAATCACTTAACTGTCTTTCTTGGCTCTTCCTCGATTTTTTCATTATCACACACTATTTTCCAGCTTGTTATTTCTACATCACACTTCAGATGCAGTCAGCAACATCTAACATGATTTAATACTTTAGAACTGATAATTGTTTTCCTGATTCAGAATCCCAGTATGATCATAATTATAATGGAGATGGGTGGCTCTTTATGGTCAAGTAAGGGGAGGAAACTATATTGTAGACTTGGACTTTTATGAGGGTCTTAGAATTATTTTAGCATATGCATAATGTAAGAACTTCTATGCTTTGAGAGACAAACATGCTGTTTGTTCTGTGATAATCCAACATAGACTGACTTGTGATGAACCAGAAAGTAAAATAAGGTTCTTACTTCTATGTTTTGTATAAGGCATTACAGTTTGGCCAATAGAGATATCATCAGAGAGCCAGGGCATGAAGTCTCCCTGAGAACTACTTAAAAGAATGTAAGACATTCAATAATGTAATGGATGGAGAAGTGAAAGGGGACACTTGGAATAGCCTAGTAACTCCTGCTTCACAAAGCAAAGCAGACAACCAACCTTTCCATGGTTTGTTACAATTGATGTGGTGCTCAGAACCACAGCACAGGGGGAAACAGGAAGGCTTTGTAAGGAAAAGTTTAATTTATATTATGTGCACAAATGTCACTGAACCCTTCAGTGTGATATTAGAAACATAGGTACAGTTTGGGTGTCATATACTCTGAACTTCTTGTATAAAGACAAACTGTAAGCCATGTGTATTGGTTCAATCATCCAAAGGTAGCAGAGGAAATAAAAGGACAGGGTATTTTAAAACACTTTTGAAATCCTCAGTTTTTAATGGCGTGTAAATGGGACATGAACTTTCAGTTGCATGTGAGAAAGCAGAAATGTGTATGGGAAGAAACAAAATTTTGAAGGTTGTGTTATGCTTTTAAGTAACTATAGGAAACATTGAGAGGTGGAGATATTACTATCATTATCAAAAGTTTTTGAACATTCTTTCACGATAAATGATGTCAAGAAAACTTAAAGATGGCATTATTTCAGATCATACTAGAATATAATGCATACAAAATTGCTGTAAGAGATTATTGACAGAAGTGATACACAATTCTCCTGCTAATATTTGCCTGTGAAATGAGAATGAGAGTAAAATGTATTTGGATGGACCCCTGTGTTCTGGTTGATATATCTGGTTCATATCAAGTACATGCTTAAAATACATGGTTATGGTTACACATTATAGCAAGAAAATTGATGGAAAGGAAAGCAAGAATTTTGAGTGGTTTAGGGAAAAATATCTGAAGGTATGAGCTGTAAAATATAGGTAGAAGCCAAATCTATATATAATTTAATCATTGGTGAAGAAAAGTGAGAATATTAATATGCTAGCTTATATTTCAGTAGTTGTGATAGTATATGGTTGTATTCCAATGTTTATCACTTTCTTTGCAGATCAGGGACTTTGCTGTAGATGCTAGCTAGAAGGGGGTGAAAAGTTATAAAAAAACCCCTCTTGCTGGATGTAGAAAAACACTAAGCAAGAAACACCTGAAGAAGTTCTTATTTCTTCTTAAGAGACACCTCCCTCGGCAAATCTCAATTATCACTAAGAATAATAAAAATCACAGAAGAGAAAACAACAACATGTGATTATTTTGTGTCTGTCACTGAAATACCCTAGAGATAAAAAAAATCAATATAGGCTGGAACCCGTTGAATTTCTTATATCTGAGATGAAACCAATTTGACAGAATGAGAAAAATTTTCAAGCATATTTTCCCTTGTACTTTGCTAGCATAGTAATTCAACTACTTTTAAATGTGTTTAAGACAATAAGACATTTCTTCAAGAGCTTTGTAAGTTAATTAATAAAGGCCTGGTCTTCAAACAGAAATCTCAGTATACACGGTAAGGACTATATACTGTTTGAGATTGTCAATGGATTACTTACTTAGATGGCAGCCACAAAAATTATTGAAGAAAAAAAATTGAAAAGATATACAAGAATAAATTTTAGAAAAGAAAAAGCCACTCATTGCAAATAATTCAAAATTTTTGAAAACTTAGGTGATAAAACAAAATTAAAAATCTGAACTGATTGTAATTGAAAACAGAACCCATAGTCCTGAGGATAGTAGGTATGTACTCTACCAATGAAGTGCATTCCCAATTCTTAACTTTGTTTCCATATTGGAATAAAAATTATAGCCTACCATGTCTGGAATTTACTGCCTAGCACAGGCTTGGCACAAACGTGGCCATTTTTCTGCCTTAGCACCCTAAATACTTTGATTATAAGTATGTGACAAAAATCTTCAAAAAGAGTTCAATTTTAATAAGCATTATTTGTATTGTTTTTTTTTACCATGATTGCCAAAGAACACAAAAGAATTAGACAATTTAACATATTTCAAAATCGTGTGTATGTGTGTGTGTGTGTGTGTGCATGTTTTTCTGTCTATGTATATTTTACCCCCTGTATGCCCAATACACAAGGAGGACAGAAGAGAAAATGAAATATCCTGAAACAGAAAGTAGAGAAAGTTCTAAACTGCTGGAAACTGGACCCCAGGTCCTCTATAAAAACAAGAAGTTGTTTTAATCACTGAATCCAAGATGATTAGATAATGTCTTTATTCAACTCAATTCTAATAAAAATTACCACCAGACTCCCAGAATACATGTACCAAATATGACATTTGTTTTTACGATTCAATTTCTTTTACTCTCTTTAATTGCATTTCTATCTGATATTGTAAGGAACATGGTTCACTAACTATTCAGTGACTTTACCTCAAAAAATTATTTTATAATTTTAATGAAGCCTGTGTGTATATTAATACTGTCAACTTTAACATGTAAACATGATTATAATTTAAGATCAACTTTTATTATATAACATTGTAAATTCATTTATGAAGTTGTGGAGTATTGATAGATTTTCTCAGCATTTCCTGGATCAAGTTCTCTCTTTTCTGGCTTGAGAAAATAAAAATTCACAAAGTTGATCAAAATTTGGCTCAAGATCATGAACCTCCATTTCTCAACTTCAAAAATATCCATTATGCAGTTTTACTCCTGTCCCTTGTTGCAAAAAAATCTACAGTTTGCAACTTCATGCTGTTTCAGGAATATTTTATATTCAAACCTAAAATATAAAAACATGGTCTTTACATAAAAGAACACACATGATGTCTGCCCATGGCTTCAGTGGTTCACGATTAGGTGTCTCCTAGTCAGTTGTACCTTAAGTAATATTAAGTAACTTTCCTATTGTCACATGCTCTAATACAAGTTATATGACGGGAGGATGGTTTTCATGAAACCCAGGGCTCTGATTGTGCATCCTATTTACTAAAGCAAAGGGTAATTTCTTTTAAAGCCCTTAGAATTTTCCTTTGTATTTTCTCTGCATTATAATGTAACTACATCCTTTTGGAGGGTAAGATAACAAAATCATGGAGAGTCTTAGATTTTTGTCATGACAAAGTTTTAGAAAATATTAACAAAAATAGTGACTGTGAAACTGAACGTTTATTTTAACAAATATTCCTAAGATTTTCTTCAAGAAATAAACTATAATTTAGTATTTTGTAATGTAATAGTAGATACTAGTATAGTAATAGACCAAAACATTTTTATAATAGAAAATAAATATGTGAAGAGAGATAAAAAAGAACACACATGAAGGAAAAGTGAAATTAAAAAGCTAAATACTAAGGAGACAGTTAGCAAATAACAATAAGAGCATTAATGTACCTGGAGAACATATAGAGATGATAGATAGACAGATAGACAGACAGACAGATAGATAGATGTAGATATAGTATAGATATTAAATATAGTCTATTTAAAGAGATATATATTCTCTAGATAATGATACATATCTATATAGAAAATGTGTTCTATACATAAACTATACAGTCTATATATAGATATATTTATAAATAGACCTATATGTGTAATATATGTCTGAATATATATACAGATAGATTTAGATTATATATTCAAACATATAATTTCTATTTTTAATCTTTATTATGTAAAAATATTGTATACAGTGAAGTGGTTTATAATAATGACATGAGATGATTTATCATCTAAAATATTAAAGAATATCTAAAATGGGAATTCTCAGCAGAAGAATTACGAATGGCTGAAAGGCATTTCAAAAAGTGCTCACCTTCTTTAGCCATCATAGAAATGCAAATCAAAACAACTTTGACATACCACCTGACACATGTTAGATTGGCTAAGATAAAAGACATAAATGACAGCCTATGCTGCAGAGGATGTGGAGCAAGGGGAACACTCCTCCATTGTTGGTGGGAGTGTGAGCTTGTTCAGCCACTGAGGAATGCAGTTGGGTGGTTTCTCAGAAAACTGGGAATCAATCTCCCCAAGGATCCAGCAATACCACTTCTGGGTGTATACCCTAAAGAGGCACATTCCTACTCAAAAGGCATTAGCTCAACTATGATCATAGCAGCATTATTCATAATAGCAAGAACATGAAAACAACCTAGATGTCCCTCAACTGAAGAATGGATTAACAATATGTGGTACATCTACACAATGGAAAACTACTCAGCAGTAAGAAAAAATCATATCCTAAAATTTGCAGGCAACTGCATGGATTTGGAGAATATCCTCCTGAGCAAGGTATCACAAACCCAGAAAGATAAGCAGGGGATGTACTCACTCATTAGTGGACTCTAAACAAGCAAACAAGAAAAAAGCAAAGCATACCCAAGCTGCAAACCACAACCACTGAACAGCTTGGGATCAGAAACACCCTGGACTGACACCTTGGAACCCACTCCAACTATAGGAACACCTGACTCAGTCTTGATTTGGGGGTGAAGAAACTGGATCTGCCAGGAGTGGATGCTGAACTAAGCCATATTGGATCCTTGGGACCTCCTGCTCTTGCTGGGGAGGAGATGGGGAGATGTAGAGAAGAGAGAGTGATTGTAGAGGGTGGGAGGGGGAAGGGACCTTGAACAAAGATATACAGAGATAGTAAATGTGACTTTATTCATAATATTAAAAAAAGTATTAAACATCCTTTGCCATTGGGAGCATGCAAATTATGTGATATTTTCCCTTACTCCAATCAAATGACACATACAAAGGAAATAATTGAAAACAAATCCGAGTGGGGATGTGGGGAGAACAACACACTTATTAACTCTTGGATGTAAAATGATGCAGCTGTTGAAGAAATCATTATGGGGGTTTCTCAAAAATTTAGCAGTAAATTCACCATGTAGCAGCTATTCCACTCTTAGCAATATACCCAAAAGATTTCCTAACACAAAAATACCTCATCATGCCTGAATGGATGAATGGATGGATGGATGGGTGGATGAATGGATGAATACATTCATTCATTCATACATACATACATAGATTAATGGAAAATAAATAAAATGTATACCCTCATTCCAGTTGCTGTTAAGGGTACCATAAACCTCTGAAAAAACTAATTTTTTTTATCACAGTGTAATATGAGATACCACCCATTTTGATGTCAAGAGCATGAAGCAGCTGTCCACACTAAATTCTCAGTCAGGAAGCAGAGACCAGTGTTAAAACTCAGCTAGCTTCTTCCTTTTTCTTTGTATTCATTCAGAAACCCACATTTAGAATGGGTTTCCATTCTTTGTTAAACTTCTCATGAAACTGCCTCAGAGACAGTACTAAAATTATGTCCCCTAGAAAAGTCAACAATGAATATTATATTTCTATATTTCATTTCCTATCATATAAGTACCAATAAAAATGGTTTCAAATATTTCTTCCCTATGATTACATTTTTATTCACAGATGGCAGAAATTTTTTTAGATATTCCTATATCAACTGGAAGAGAGAGCTGAGTGATTATAAAAGCAAGAGTGTCACAGAGTTTGCCATGAGACTGTGTCTCCTAGGATGTTAGAAGGTACGTTCAAAATGTCTCACCAGCATGATTGCCAACACATGAACTTAATAAGGACAAAAAATTAGACATACTGACATGGATGGAGAAAAAACCAGAAGGCCTCAATTCTACATAAGGAACTACAGGCAACTAAGAAATACTAAGAAATATTTTTTAAATACTGTGATAGCTAAAATCATCTTAGAGTGTTGTTTCCTGCTGATATAAAATTATTAAAATGTCCACATACTTTATTTCAAAATTTGTGTGTTTAATTATACAAATAATAGAAAATTTTATATAAAGACACATGCCTGAGGCACACTTTTTTCCCTTAGACCCATGTGTAGTGATCTTACATTTTTGCTTTTCTGAGAAAAATTCTATCTAATTCTTGCCTATTCTCTTAACTCAGCAATAAATATATTTTCTTTTTCTAGTTGGAACTGCACCAAGTTGAGACAAATTTTTTATTTGTAGTTGTAAAGGATGGAATTTTTGAGATTATTAAACACATATCTTTACCAGGTCATAGGTCATAGCCCTTAGTACAACAGCCTCTATTTATTAGGTTTGTGTCATTAATTCATTAATACATATCACGAGTATATGCTCATACATATACAATTTTAATTAGAATCATATATAGTTTTTTCTGTTTATATCACTAGTCCTAATTCAATACACAAATAATTTTCACAATTTACATAATTTGCATATACCACTATTTATTTAATAATGTTTATTTAATACTCACATATATCTGTACTTGAATGAAAGTATTAATAATGAATAATTTTGAAATATGTAACTTTGGCTGAAAAAAAAGTCACACATTGCTCTCTGGGTATCAGTATTGAATTGAAGTACAGTGAAAACACTAGACTGTACAGCATAGAAAGGATTGAAATCAGGAACAGATTCCCTCATATATCTTTAGCTGGGAATAATAGGTGTATCCACATACTGCATTTGGCGTAGTTGCTGTGGGTAAGGAAACATAGTGGAGATGACATGTGTCACCTTTGCTTGAACTTTGTGAATCTGGTTCAGCAAGTGTACAGAGATATTGGTCAAGTCCTCTGAACACTCCAAGGGTGAATATGAAGGAACAGTTAATCCCTGAAAGTTTCAAAGACATGCTCTAGACAAGGCATACCATACATTCTTAGGGACACAGCCTATCTAAAGGCTCACAAGATCCAAAAGAGGCTTAAAACATGGTCAGACATGTTTTAAAGCAGTGGACCTTAGGAGTTTTTCACAGTGTTGTAGAGGTCTGCATTAGCAGCCTGTATAAACAGACTTCCAAGAGGTTAAGATCACCTGATTTGTATAAAATCACCATTTAACCAAAAATTAACACTAATAAGAGGAAATGTTCCAAAGGCTTTTGTCCTAGCATTAGTTACATACAATACACAAGCAGACATTACTAGATAACAGCCATCTAGGCAAGTCTTTATCTCTCAGGAAGGAAAGTCCACTAGGAAGAACCAACCAGACTTGACTTAGATCTGCATGTTTAGTGAGCAAGCCTTATTAAACTTTTAGTGTCACCTCTCCCATTGAAAGTTATTGGAGGTTTTCATTCCATTTTGTTTTATCCTTTTAGGAATAGAACCTGGGGTCATATGTAGGCTAGGCAAGCACTCTACCAAGGAGATACTACAAACCCAGGTCACTGACATCTAATAAGACAATAGTTGAACATCTTAGCTCTATCAGGAGATTTAGGCCACAGAGCAAAGACAACTGTAAACCTAAAAGCATACAAGCAAATGCAGAGAACCAGAAAAAAAAATGGATACAATCCTTGAATATGTAATATGTAAATAAAGGAGAAAACACTGAAATCCTAAATTCACAGTGACCTTGAAATGTTAATTTTTGAGGAATCCATTGGCCTGAATGTTCACTGACATGAACATGGGTCACCCCTGT
Organism: Sigmodon hispidus; assembly: GCA_004025045.1. Lineage (NCBI taxonomy): Eukaryota > Metazoa > Chordata > Mammalia > Rodentia > Cricetidae > Sigmodon > Sigmodon hispidus. The sequence continues at coordinate 10,246 of PVIH01003633.1, forward strand.
GAAATCAGCCTCACACTTTCATGAATTTTAATTTTGATAAAAATATCAGTGTCCTATGGTGAAAACCTAAGGTGAACAAATATGATGAAAACAAAAAGAAGTCATATGCATAATGCACAGTTATAGCTCTCAAAATAAAAAAGCTATTATTTCAGGGAGAAGAGTTTATTGAAGTTTAACTGGCCTAAGTGATGTCAATTATCTACTTTCTGTCTTTTCTAATTTTACATTAGCAAGAATGACAATGAAAATCTTGTAAAAGGCTAAGGTACGTTAAAGGACAGTATTTCCTGGACTCACCACTGCATCATCAGGTCTTCATTACATTAAAAATAGAATCCACGTAACTAATCAAAGGGAACACAATCTAGAAGCTTTATTTGTAATACCCAGAGCCTGAGTCTCTGAAATAATGAAAGAATAGAGAAAATGTGATACATTAGCATAATGGTATTTTACTAAGTAGTTAAAAATGATAATATCCAGTTTTGTCCCCCCTCCCTCAAGAGTGAGTCAGGTGTTCCTATAGATGGACTGGTGATAAGCCATGCTTATGATTATTATCCTCTCTATAGTTATTGTTAACTCTTCAGCATTTTTTTAAATTCTTTTTACTGTTTTTTTGATAAATACAAAATAAAGAAAAAAAATAATAATAAAAAATAGACTTTCAGAATAGCAATCATTAGAAAAAAAAATCATGACATTTGCAAGCAAATAGAGGGACCCAAAAAAATGAATCATCCAGAATAAAGTAGCCCAAATCCAGAAGGACAAAAATGGCTACTCACTTATAAATGTATATTAGCTTCCAAGTAAATGATAAAGTAGACTGGGGTAGGTGGGAACAGAAAGAAGAGGAATCAGCTTGGAAGAAAGAGTGTACTAAAAGAGATGACTGGAAATGGGAAAGGGTTTATGGGGTAAGGTATAAATATAATGTTAGGAAACATTAGGAATCTAACAAAGATCACCCCAGCTAAGACTCCCAGCATTAGGGGACACATAGCTTGAACTGGCCATCTCCTTTGACCATGCAAGACTTTAAGTGGAAGGATTGGTACACCACACAGCATAGCATAACATTTGACCTATAGTCCATCCTGCTTTAGAAATGTGCTGGGCTACATGTGGCACAGAAATGGTAGGTGGGAAAAACTAATGAGTGGTCTATCCTGAGACCTGTAACACAGAGTGATCCCACTTCTGACACTCCCTTGACCACCAGGGTCCATAGATTGTCCAGAGACCTAGGATACAATCAAACAGGACTGGCAAAAAAATAAAAGAAAATGTAACAATGCCTAATATTTTCTTCTATTCATAGACTGCCTCGCCCAATTGTCATGAGAGGTTTCACCCATTAACTGATAGAAACACGTGAAGAAAACTACAGTCCTACATTAGGTGAAATTTGGGAAATTCTACAGAAGAATGGAAAGAAGAATAGTAAAAACCAGAGAGATCAAATGCTTCACAGAAAATCAACTAACTTGGGTTTATAGAAACTCATAGAGCCTGAAGAGATGACCTGGAACTCTGCATAGGACTAAACTAGAAATAGGCTTTCTGCATATATGTTACAATTTTGTAGTCTGTTCTTTCTGTGGATCCTCTTAACAAGGAGGGCAGGGACAGTCTTTGTGTACTTTACCATTTTTTGTGACCCTATTATTTATACTGGGTTTCCCTTTTCAGCCTTAATAAAAGGGAGCATTCTTAGTTTTGCTGCAATTTGCTATGTAATGTTTCGTTAATACCTATGGGAAGCCTGTCCTTTTCTGAACAGAAACAGGTAAGTGGATAGGGGTGGATAGAAGGAAAGTGGAAGAAAGGCTGGGAGGAGGGAAGAAAAACTGTGGTTGGGATATACCTACATAATACATACATACATACATAAAAATTAAATAAATGGAATATAATCTATTTAAGAAATTTTAAGAAAAGGGGTTATATAAAAATGATCTTGAAATTTTAGATACACATCCAAAACATTAAACAAATAAATAAATTATTATAAAATTTGCATTAAAATCCAATTATTTCTATTCTTACTTTCTAAAATAACTTTTTAAAATAACATTTCATGCTAATAGGCAAAGATATGCATATTCTAAAAAATCCAATTAAGAATCAAAACCAGATTTAGATATGACACAAGCATAAAATTTTGAAACACAATTTACAGAATTACAAATTGTATATCAAAATCTCTAACTGAGCAATATGCAATCATAGATAGCCAATGGGAATAGATAAAAGCAAATTAAAAATATTCTAGAAATGTGGGGAGAAATAAACCCTAAAAAACTAAGAGGACCTCTTATCAAAGGCTGAATATAACAAGAAAGCAATTTGGTGATCTTGGTAATACCTCAATAGAAACTTTCTAAATGGAAATGCAATTTTTATGTAGAAAAAAATAAAATATAAAATCTTAAACCCTGGGAAATTTTCAAAATAGAAATACATAATCAAGTATTTGATAATGCAATGGCTGACATTTTATATACCCCTCATTGTATAATATATAAACAAAATGAGAATGTCAGTTGTGGAAAGAAGAAATCAATTTAATTCCATTTACAGATGATATAATTGTGTATGAGAAATCCTTAAAGGTCCTCTCACATGCCATTTTGACCAAATATACCAAGTACAATTTGCCAAAAATAACATATAAAATTCAGTAGCTTTTAAATATAGAAATAACAAATTCTCTATGAATGAAATCAGGAAAACAATCTTCTTCAAAATAGCTTCAAAAAGAACAATACTCAATTTCATTTGGAATAACAGGAAAGCCAGGACTGCCAAAACAATTTTACTCAACAAAAGAACCTCAGGAGGTATCACCATCCCTGACTTCAAGTTATACTATAGAGCAACAGTAATAAAAACAGCCTGGTACTGGCATAAAAACAGACTTGTGGACCAATGGAATAGAATTGAGGATCCAGACATTAACTCAAAAACCTATGAACACCTGATCTTTGACAAAGAGGCCCTAAAGAAGCACAGTCACACTCCAAAAGCATTAGCTCAACTATGTTCATAGCAGCGTTATTTGTAATAGCAAGAACCTAGAAACAACCTAGATGTTCCTCAACTGAAGAATGCATTAACAAACTGTGGTACATCTACACAATGGAGTACTACTCAGCAGTAAGAAAAAATGATATCCTAAAATTTGCAGGCAAATGGATGGATTTGGAGAATATCCTCCTGAGCGAGGTATCACAAACTCAGAGAGACAAGCAGGGGATGTACTCACTCATTAGTGGTCTCTAAACAAACAAACAAGAAAAAAAGCCAAGCATGCCCAAGCTGCAAACCACAACCACTGAACAGCTTGGGATCAGAAACATCCTAGACTGACACCTTGGATCCCACTCCCCTTAGAGAAACACCGGACTCACTCTTGAGGGAGGGGGAGAAATCTGGATCTGCCAGGAGTGGAGAATGAACTAAATAATATTGGGGCAGTGGGACCATGGGACTGCCTGCCCAGGGACGGGATGGGGATTTGTGGAGAAGAAAGAATGACCTGATATGGTGGGAGGGAGTAGGGACCTTGAATAAGTATATACAAGGTTAGAAATTGTGACTTCTTTGTTAATAATAATAATAATAATAATAATAATAAAAGAAAAAAATAAATAATTTTTTAAAAAATCTAGAAATGGGCTTTGAGAGATAATTGGCAGGTGAGAGCACATCCTGTTCCTTCAGAAGTCATGGTTTGAATCCCAGCACCCTATGGTGGCTCAAGAACATTAGTTTTCAGTTCCAAGAGATCCAATGTCCTCTTCTGTCCTAAGATAGACATATGCAAGCAAAGCACCTATACACATTATATATAAATCATTCCATAGGAAGTTAAATATACATTCAGAAGACTCAGAGGGCAAGACTGAAGCAGATTTTAGGAGATTTTAGGATCACTCACAGTCACAAGCAAGCAGAATTAACATTCTTTAAAAAGTATAAAGACGTTTTATCAACATTTATCTACTGACTCAATGTAATACTTATCAAAACAGAAACAATGCACTTCATAGAACCAGATTAAAATATGTTGATATAAATCTAAGACTCAAAAACAGCCAATGAAATCCAAATTGAAAAGATGAAGAGTAGATGCATCGCAACTTATTTTGCTTCCTTCCTCTTCCTTACTTCCTGTCTGCTACAGATTTCTTACTTGCTGACACAACACAACCCTGAGCCAAAATAAATCTTTATTTTTCACATTTGTTGCTCTCAGACATGATTCCAGAGCAATAAGAAAAATCACTTTTTCATTTTTCTCCCGCCCTCACTCAACCATCTCCTTCTCTCAAGATTGTTCCCACCTCTCCATGCTTGCTTCTTCTTATGATCCCAGTTTACTCAGGAGATCTTCTCTATTTCCCCATCTCAGGGGTGATACCTGGATGTCTCTCTTAAGTTCCTTCTGTTGCCAAGAGCTTCAGGGCTTATGGTTTGCTGCCTGAGTATTCTTTCCTTTATCTATAAAGATCCTCTTATGAGTGAGCCCATACTATGTCTATCTTTCTGAGCCTGTGTTGCCTCACTCATGATGATACTCTTCAAATCCATCCATTTGCCTGCAAATTTTAGGATGCACTTTTTTTTAATTTTTTACTGTGTAGTACTCAATTGTGTAAATGTGCCACAATTTGTTAGTCTTGATAGAAGAAAGAAAGTTGGGGCTAAGAAAACCTCCAATAACCCATAGGGATGTCTCTGGCTAGGACTCTAAACAAAGTAGGGAGGGTGCCTAAATAGGACTTCCCCTATAATCAAATGAATGGCCACCCTAATTGTCATTATCCACCAATGGATAGAAGCTGAAGCAAAACCATAGCTAAGCACCAGGTTGAGCTCCTGGTCCAGCTGAAGCGAGGGAAGGGAGAGTATATCAGCAAAGGGATCAGATCATGAGGAGGAGACCTACAGAGACAGCTGACTGAAACTATTGAAAGCCCACTGAATCAAATACAACTACTGAGAAACCTGCAGGGATAGGAACTTAACCCTCCAAAGGTAGGTGACAGTCAAATGGCATGGACAGGATATACAGCCTCTTGGAGTAGAATCAGACTATGTTCCCTACAAAGGAACACCTAACCCAGCCTTAATTCTGGGATGAGGGTTTTGGACCAACCTCAACTGGATATGCCAGACAGAACTGACCCACATTGGGACTCATTGCCCTCCTTGAATAGATGGGGGGATGGGGTGGGGAGACTGAAGGAGGTTTGGGAGAGATCAAGAGGAGGGAAAGGAAGGGGAGCAGTCACATATATGGGAAAAAAAACCTTTTTAATTAAAAAGCACTCTTGTGGACTTAGATGTTGTCTAGAAAATAAAAAGGGAAGAGAAAGAAATAGCTATGAGGTTAGAATACTGGAAAATTTAACAAGGACTACCCACCCAATGGTGCAAATATTTATGATAGTAACCCTAGAATTGTATACTTTAATGGGGAAATGTATGATATTTCTTATATCTGAAAAATTATTTAATAAGCGTAAAATATGCTCATAAAATATACTATACATGTTTATTATAATTATAAATTCTATAAAGTTCCTAACAGTATAATCTTTCAAACCACCTATGAACAGGTAAAGGAGCACCTCATATTACATATTTTTATTACTAAAAATGCAAAATGGAGCAGTAAATAATAATACCAAAACAATTAATACAGTATTTTACAGTAAGAAACTAGATGAAAATTACATAGATTTTATCATTTTATATAAAGTTTTAAAATCTAAGTTTGCTTCAGTTTTGAGATAACCTCAACTTGGAATGCTACAGAACTTGTTTACATAATGAACTTATTTTATATCTTTCACAAGCTGAAAATTTTTGTATATATACATTTGTTAACATTCAGTTGTTACATATCCATAACATAGAGTCTTTACTCTGTAAATGACTGCTCATATAAATAAAATGATTAAGGAATGTTAAAGAAATCAAATATTTTATGAACTGACCTTTGACCATCTTGTGACAGAATTTATCTCTTTATTGCTTCCCATTCTATTTAATGGCCTTCAGCCATATTTTATCAATATCATTTTAGTTATTTATAAGTATTGCATAGTCTTCGTTACTATTTTCAGTGGGGCAATATTTTTCCTTTTATGTTCCTAATGTGTTATTAAAATTATGGAGAAAGCATTGACTTTTATATCTCAATCTGATCTATAGCCAATTTCCCAAAGTCTTATTAATTTTAATAAATTATCTCAATTTTCTAGTAATGCAGTTATATATTCTGACAATAAAGAGTATTGTAGTTTGGTGAATTTTTATTAAACATCTAACACATTAAATCTGCAGAATGATAACACAAGGCATGTTGTAGCCTCTAAAAGAAACTTCCTGATGTGATGTCCTTAGGTTACTACGGACAATGCCTTGGAAGGCACTAGTGTTCATCTGAATCTTCATCTTAGGTGTCTGTTCCATGTAATCAAGTGAGTTGTTTAAACTTATCTGCATTTTCAGGCTGACATGTTCTTCTAGTTAGTCCCCAGGTAAGTGGTCCTAGATATGAAGAACTTTCCAAATTATAAACGAAAATTAACCTGCTCCTCACAAATTGCTTCGTGTATGTTAATTGTGTCAGGAAGCTAACAAATACTAATGGGAATTTTTAAAATTAATTTGTTTCACTTACTGTAATTGCATTCTACTTTTACTTCATTGTCCAATCTAAAGTTTTGGAAGTAAAAACTTGTCGAATGGTGTTATAAATTCTGTTAATCTGTTAACATAATTTTAATCTTAAAATATTGTTTCTTGTTGAGTGTTGATAGTTATTGTGCATTTCATTACACTATATTATGACTGCTGAGTTGTACTTAATTCTTTTGATTTTTTACTAACATGAAAATATTTAATATATACTCATTAAACTCCTATAGGATTCCTGTATACTGTGAGTATAGTGGCAAGTTAATTCAGCCTTGTACACCATTCTTAAGTACTTATAGACTATAGGTATATTGTTGCATGAATATTGTCAATTGGTTTTCCTGGTTTATAACTAGTAAAAAGATATTTTATGAATCTCATATTTTAGGAAGGTGATATTGCTAGTGCAATGACTCAAAGAGAGTGGTTGCATATATACTTAGTTAATTGAAATGAAGGGCACATATCGTACATCCCATTGTGATTTAACGTCTAGTGACTTATGTTAATATGCTTACAAGTCCTAAGACACCCTAACATTCCTATAATACATGTTTTCTTCTGGTGAATTATTCAGATAGTACACTCCTAGATTCCTTTAATATTTAGTTATGCATTTTGATACATAGCAATAATAAAAATATTTAAAAAAGGATTTCTAAGTTTTGTTTTTATACTCTCTTTAGTTTCTGAAGTCATAAAATTCAGTGTTTATATTTTTAATGTGAACTATTGAAATGTTTATCTAATTTGAGTACTTGTTAGCCAATATATGTGACAGAAAAGAAATCTTCTACTGAAAGGCTGCTTGGAGTTGTCAAGTCTCCATTAAATTTTTACATGATCAATAATGATTATTTTTTACAATGTATATTCTCATCATTAATATGCTTATTTTACATTTTCTTAGGGATTTCGAGATTTTTTGCAAGGATATTATCAAGGAGGTAAAGATATTAAAAGTGTTACTTTATTGAAATGCTACAGTACTGAGCCTTTTAAACTAATGTCAGCTTCAGTCTTAAATGACAATTGTATATACTTTCCGGTGTAATGGTGCTGTTAGCTGTTTCACTGTTAATTTTTATCTTCTATAGTGTCTCACTAATTTATTTCCGTCATATTTATTACTTTATAGTTTTCGAAGACTTTCTTACAAAGAGACTCTATTCCCAATAAGCTGACATTGTGAAAATGCAGGTTTTATATTTTAAAATTCTTGTTTTGTTTTTAATTGTATCTGTTTTGCTTAATTTGAATTTTTTATTTATTTCATTTTAAATTATTATTTAATTTATAAATATCTTGATTTTTCTTTCACACACTCACACACATTTTATTTGCAGTTCCTTTGATTTTTGTCATTATGTTATCTTTGTGATTTTCAATGTATCCATCATAATAAAATCAGATGCTATTTTGTTATCATAAATAATACCCCCTAATGTCATAGAAATTCTGCCTTATACTAATGTATGTTTATGAGAATCTAATATTTCAAGGTGTAAAATATCTTCTTTTGGAATTGATAGAGATCTTAAATTGGATCAACAAGGGCTTCTATTAAAATGAGATTCTTGTATTACTACAGTTATTATATAGATGAATTATTAAACTAAAGAGTTATGTTTTATAAAATGATTAAATTATTGTTTAAATTGCATAGCTGTGTTAGCTCATGAGAAAAATTAAAGAACATTGTATTATCCTGTATATAGCTATTCATATTCATACATAAGTATTAAATAAGTGTGGCTATTGAGGAGAGGAATCTGAAATTGCAGATAAAATGGAAACTACTTTAGTATTGCTTTCATTGTCATAATGTCTTAATATAATTTTAAAAATTTAAGAATAATTGGCAGCCCCTAATATGTACTGCAATAGAACTGTATTCAGGGTAGAAACTGGAAGGAAATGATTAAATAGTTATCAATATTAAATCCTGCCTTAACTGTCATTCTTGGAAAACTTAGGAAAAAAATAGACATTCAAATCTCCTATCAAGAAAATTACTTGATTTTTTATTGTAATCCTTAATTTTAAGACCTAAAATACAAGCTAAAGAGCTCCAAACACAAAACCACATTTCAATTTGAAATAACTAAAATTCAGGCAATAATAAAATAAATTAACAAATCTGCAATAAATATAGAGAAAAGAGAACAAATTTATTGCAGTATAATTGCAAGCAATCCATGAATACTTACACTACACTGGACTGTACATAGAACATATGATTTAATACTAAAATAATCTTATGGACAAAAATAGGAACATACAGAAGTACTATACCTAAGTTATTGGTTTTTTGTTTTGTTTTGTTTTCTTTTCTTTTTTTATTATTATGAACAAAGAAGTCACACTTTCTATCCTTGTATATCCTTATTCAAGGTCCCTTCCCCCTCCCAACACATCAGGTCATTCTCTCTTCTCCACAACTCCCCATCCCCTCCCTGGGCAGGGAGCAGACAGTCCCATGGTCCCACTGTCCCAATATTGCTTAGTTCAGTCTCCACTCCTGGCAAATCCAGTTTTCTCCCCCCAACTTCAAGACTGAATCAGGTGTTCCTCTAGGGGGAGTGGGATCCAAGGAGTCAGTCTAAGGTGTTTCTGATCCCAAGCTGTTCAGTGTTAAAGCAAAGCCTTTTAGATATGGAAATTACTTTTAAAGACAGAAGTTAATCTTGGAATACAACATTTATTCATAAATATTATTTTGTTTATGATAGTACTGAAGGGGAAATCCAGGGCCTCTCATGTGTTAGGCATATATTCTGTTGTATCAGGTCACCAGCCCCTGGATAGATTTATTTATTTTTTTTAATTGTTGAATGGTATTTTATAAAATCTCATAGCACAAGAAATGCTACAAATCCATTCATACTTTTTTGGCTTTATTGTGTGTCAGAATCTTCTGAAAATATTGGTTAATTTGATACTTTTCCCAAGAGGGTAAAGTGACAATGATAGCTACTACTAATGTTAATACTCTATTGCTTATAGATGAGGAATTCGAAGTACACAGAGTTAAATTTCTTGTATATGGTCTCAAATCAGTTTAACAGCTGTCAGATAGTAGATACTCTTAGAGAATGGAATGAAAAGAGTTAGAGTAATATACAAAAGTTCTCTTTGTTATCTCTTCTTTTGACTATGAACTACCAAGTTTAACATGTCCCCAGTATAGATCTGTCCTGATAAGCCTGTCACAGTCATTTCTATGTTTAGAGTTCAATCATTAAACAAGACAATCCACTGCATTCAGCTCTCCAATATCAGCCCAATAAATTAGAGATAGGAGATCATGTGGTAAAACTCTGTTTCTGAGAGCCACTTAGAATAACAGAGAATAAAGAACAACACACCCACAATAGAGTCAAGAATAACAAAGCTGCACTTCTTTTTTTTTTTTTTTTAGAAAATATGACTTTATTCATAATAAAACATTTAAAAGAACAGATTGAAAATTATACTTTTTTACATCTTTGCTGTTCTCAACACCCCTATAGTACACACAAATGCATACTCACAAACTCACGATTTTAATTATCTGAAAGTCATTGGTTCATTTTTTTTTTAAATCAGTACATTGTTGATGCTCTGTTGTTCTCAAAGTTAGAAGTTTACATTAAGACACACTCCTCCTGTTCTTGGACTTTTGACAAAGATGTAGTGATAGCTCTCTACCTTTGGAGAATTGACAGAATTTCACCATGACTTTTACCATCACTGTTAATACCTCTCCTCCATAATAATCATTGGTATCCAACCAGCATCTTACTATACCTATAGCCTTTCTTTTCAGAATGTTGCACAGTTTAAACTCAATTTGCAGCTTCTACAGATTGAATTTTTCACATTACTAACATGTATGTGTTTCCTCCTGTTTTTATAACTTAATAGCTCATTTGTTTTAAAATTGGATATTTTTTGTATGACTAGACCACAGTCTATTCATCTACTGACTCTTTGAAGAATATTTTGTTTATTGCTAACTTTTGCAGTGAGTGATGGAATTTCTTTAATGTCCACGTTTGAATTATTATGGGATATAGATGTGAGAATTTCACACATACAAAATGCATTTTAATCTAAAACTTCCCTTCTCCTTCTTACTGAAACTCTACCTTATTTCTTTTTTTTCTTCTTTATTTATTTTGTATTTATCAAGAAAAACAGTAAAATGAATTTAAAATGCTGATAAGTTAACAATAACTGTAAAGAAGATAAAAATAATAAGCATGACTTATCAAGGGTGATAATGCAAATAAGATTGCTACACATATATTTACTTTGTGTTCAGCTTTCCCTCTGAATTTTTTTTCCATCCCTGTATATCCTTATTCAAGGTCCCTTCCCCCTCCCACCACATCAGGTCATTTTTCTTCTCAGCAACTCCCCATTCCCTCCCTGGGCAGGCAGCAGACAGTCCTATGGTCCCACTGACCCAATAATGCTTGGATCAGTCTCCACTCCTGGCCAAATCCAGTTTTGTCCCCCCTCCCTCAAGAGTGAGTCACGTGTTCCTATAGTTGGAGTGGGGTCCGAAGGGACAGTACAGGGTGTTTCTGATCCCAAGCTGTTCAGTGGTTGTGGTTTGCAGCTTGGGCATGCTTGGCTTTTTTTCTTGTTTGTTTGTTTAGAGACCACTAATGAGTGAGTACATCCCCTGCATATCTTTCTGAGATTGTGATACCTTGCTCAGGAAGATATTCTCCAAATCCTTCCATTTGCCTGAGAATTTTAGGATATCATTTATTCTTACTGCTGAGTAGTATTCCATTGTGTAGATGTACCACAGTTTGTTAATCCATTCTTCAGTTGAGGGACATCTAGATTGTTTCCAGGTTCTTGCTATTACACATAATGCTGCTATGAACATAGTTGAGCTAATACCTTTGGAGTGTGAATGTGCCTCTTTAGGGTATACACCCAGAAGTGGTATTGCTGGGTCCTTGGGGAGATTGATTCTCAATTTTCTGGGAAACCTCCATATTGCATTCCAAAGTGGCTGAGCAAGCTTACACTCCCACCAACAATGGAGGAGTGCTCCCCTTGCTCCGCATCCTCTCCAACATAGGCTGTCATCTGTGTCTTTTATCTTAGCAAATCTAACAGGTGTTAGGTGTTATCTCAAAGTTGTTTTGATTTGCATTTCTCTGATGGCTAAAGTTGAAGAGCACTTTTTCAGGTGCCTTTCAGCCATTCGTAGTTCCTCTGCTGAGAATTCCCTTTTTAGATCTGTACCCCATTTTTTGATTGGGTTATTTAAGGTTTTGGGCTCTAGATTCTTGAGCTCTTTATATATCTTAGAGATCAGTCCTCTATCACTTGTAGGGTTGGTGAAAATCTTTTCCCATTCTGTAGGCTGTCGTTTTGTCCTATTGACAGTGTCCTTGGCTTTTCAGGAGCTTCCTAGCTTCAGGAGATCCCACTTATTGATTGTTGGTCTTAGTGTCTGTGCCACTGGTGTTATACTTAGGAAGTGGTCGCCTGTGCCAATTTGTAGAAGTTTATTTCCCACTTTCTTTTCTATCAAGTTCAAAGTAGCTGGGTTTAAGTTGAGGTCTTTGATCCACTTGGATTTGAGTTTTGTGCAGGGTGACAGGCTTGGATCTATTTGCATTTTTCTACACACTTCCATCCAGCTATGCCAACACCATTTGTTAAATATACTATCTTTTTTCCATTGAATGTTTTGAGCCTCTTTGTCGAAGATCAGGTGTTCATAGGTTTTTGGGTTAATATCTGGATCCTCACTTCTGTAGAGGAATAGTAGAAAGGGGATTAAGAAAGATGCTGCCATTAGCATAATGTCCTCTGCTTGTGTTTGATTCACTGACAGATTTGCTTTGTGGATAGTTTGCTCTTTCAGGCCACACATTGTTGAAATTTCTGTACACACATACATGCACTAAAAATCTGATACAAAAAGCCTTCTCTAACTGCTTAGAAAGCAATTTAATGTATGCTCATTATTTTTTTTTACCATGGCATGAATATAATTTTCTAAATATTTTTCTACTCCAGAAAAATGACTAAAGATATTTAATTTTTTTTAAATCCATTTATTTTTATTCTGTGGATGTGAGTACCTGCATGAATATTTGAGCATCATGTGCATGTCTGGTATCCAATAAGAATAAAAGGTGTCGGATCCTTTGAAACTTATGACACAGTTAATTGTAAGATACCATATGGGAGCTGGGATTCCAGCAGTTTCTCACAAAAGCAGCAAATACCCTTAGCCACTCATATATCTCTTTAGTTCACTAATAACATTTAAAATACATTTTTCTATGTGAAATATATGGCTGTTTTCTTTATCAGATTAATGGAGAATAAGAACAAACAAGGAAACTACTATGTTCAAAAAAGAAACCACTAATGAAGCTAGAAGCACAGAATTGATGATGTGCAGCATTGTCTCATGCATCCAGGCATACTGGGGCACAATTAGGAGGTCCAAAAGCTCCGACAGGTCAACAGAGTGCCAGAGGGATGGGAAAAGACCAACTGTGGACCATTATTTAAAAGGACTCAGAAGAAAACAATGACTCCTTGGCTTAATTAGACAAATAACAGAGTTTCACTCAAGAACTTTTAATTACTAATTAAAAATATTCATTGTATTAAAGAAAATATTTATACATTGTGAAATAGAAAGCAAAATGTTGTTGAATTTTTTAGGAAAACACAGATAGTTGTTCAGGAAATTGAGTCACTGTAATATCCCTCAATTTTAACATCTATAAAATTTAACTCAATTCTGCATCTACTTCCATCAGTTGATGGATGAAGGTTCTATGATAACAATTAGGGTAGTCATTTGCATTAGAAGGCCAGTTCAGACCCTCTCCATTATTGGTTGGAGTCTTAGCTCAGGGTCCTTTGTGGATTCCTCGGAGTTTCCCAGCACCATGTTTCTCCCTAACCCCTAATGGACTCCACTGTTATGATATCTATTTCATTGATCTCACTTTCCACCCCTCCCCCAAATCTACCATCCTATTCCCTTGTGCATATTCTGGCCTTTCCTTTACTCCCCTCTCCCTCATGTTCCTAATTTCTTTGGGTTCTCGTCCAGTCAAAGAAAGTGCAATAAATTATATGAGCAAAGGGGTCAAGGTATATGACTTCAGCTTACCTGAGCTACTGGGAGCCCACTGACTCTGCATTAACAGCTGGGGAAACTGCATGATACTTAACTAGGCCCTCTCAGTGAGGATGACAATTATGTGGCTTTTGGCAGTTTGTAAAGCCTCTGTCAGATTTATTCTTAGTGCATGAACTGGCTTTTTGGAGTCCATTCCCTATAAAGGGATACCATACTCAGCCTTGATTCAGGGGAGAGGCTTGGTCCTGCCATAGCTTGATATGTCAGACTTTCTTGAATTCCCATGGGAGGCCTTATCCTCTTTAAGGAGTAGACAGAGCGGGTGAGGGGAAGCTGGTGAGGGGTGAAGAGAAAAAGACAGAAAGGTAACTGTAGTTGGTATGAAAACCAAAAGCCTTTCAATTAAAGAAATTAACTCAATGAACAAAGATTTTTTTATTAATTCGATGGGAAAAATTACATATATCTTAAAAGGAATGAAGATTATTTTCAAAATATTAATTTATAGGAGAGACAATTATTCTATATAATTAGAAGAGAAGCACCTCTACTATGTGTTCTTAGATATTATATCAGAACAAAGAGAGACAGCTTTTTGCATTAGAGATTTCAAGACAAACCTGAAGGAGCCTTGCACCCTGCTTTTGGAAAAATAAAAGGGAGATTTAGTCAAGCCAGTGTTAGGACCCACCTTATTACACTTTTTTTTATTATGAATAAAGTCACATTTTCTATCCATGTATATACTTGTTCAAGGTCCCTTTCCCCTCCCACAACCTCCAGTCACTCTCTCTTCTCCACATCTCCCCAACTCCTCCCCAGCAAGGGCAGGATGTCCCAAGGTCCCAATATGGCTTAGTTCAGCATCCACTTCTGGCAGATCCAGTTTCCTCACCCCAATATTAAGACTGAGTCAGGTGTTCCTCTGGAGGGAGTGGCATCCAAGGTGCCAGTCCAAGGTGTTTCAGATACCAAGCTGTTCAGTGATTATCGTTTGCAGCTTGGACATGCTTTGCTTTTTGGTTTATTGTTCAGAGTCCACTAATGAGTAAGTAGATCCTCTGCTTATCTTTCTGGGTTTGTGATACCTTGCTCAGGAAGATATTCTCCAAATTCATATATTTGCCTGCAAATTTTAAGATATAATTTTTTCTTACTGCTGAGTAGTAGTCCATTCTGTAGATATACCACAGTTTGCCAGTTAAGGGGCATCTAGGTTGTTTTCAGGTTCTTGCTATTATGAATAATACTGCTATGAACATAATTGAGCTAATGCCTTTGGAGTGCAAATGTGCATTTTTAGGGTACATGCTGAGAAGTGGTAGTGCTGGATCCTTGGGGAGACTGATTCCCAGTTCTCTGAGAAACCTCCATACTGCATTCCAGAGTGGCTGAACAAGCTTACACTCCCACCAACAATGGAGTAGTGTTCCCCTTGTTCTGCAACCTCTCCAGCATAGGCTGTCATTTGTGATTTTTATCTTAGTCAATCTGACAGGTGTAAGGTGTTAGCTCAAACTTGTTTTGATTTGCATTTCTCTGATGGCTGAAGAAGTTGAGGACTTTTTAAGTGCTTTTCAGCCATTTGTAAGTCTTCTGCTGAGAATTCCCATTTCAGTTCCTAACCACATTTTTATTGGGTTATTCAGGGTTTGGGGCTCAAGTTTTTTTGAGTTCTCTATATATTTTAGAGATCAAGTCTCTGTCACTTGCAGGGTTGATGAAAAGCTTTTCCCATTCTGTAGGCTGTTGTTTCGTCCTATTGACAGTGTCCTTGGCTTTACAGAAGCTTCTCAGTTTCAGGAGGTCCCACTTAATTTATTGTTGTTCTTAGTGTCTGTTCCACTGGTTTTATATTTAGGAAGTGGCAGCCTATGCCAATTTTTTTGGAGGGTATTTTCCACTTTCTTTTTTATCAAGTTTAAAGTGGCTGGGTTTATTTTGAGGTCTTTAATTCACTTGGATTTGAGTTTTGTGCTGGGTAACAGGCTTGAATCTATTTGCATTTTTCTACACACTACCAACCAGCTATGACAACACCATTTGTTAAAGATACTATCTTTTTTTCCATCGAATATTTTGGGTCTCTTTGTCGAAGATCAGGTGTTCATAGCTTTTTAGATTAATGCCCAGATCCTCAATTCGATTCCATTGATCCACAAGGCTGTTTTTATGCCAGTACCAGGCTGTTTTTATTACCGTAGCTCTATAGTATAACATGAAGTTGGGGATGTGATGCCTCCTGAGGTTCTTTAGTTGAACAAAATTGTTTTGGCAATCCTGGCTTTCTTGTTATTCCAAATGAAGTTGAGTATCGTTCTCTCAAGGTCTGTAAAATATTGTGTTGGGATTTTGATTACAATTTTTTAAATCCTTAAGAATTTTTATTAGATGTTCAGATATCAAAAAAGAATTTTCTGACCTTTGCAAAATGTTTTAAAAATAAGAGAAAATTAAGTAAATATTCCAAGACAAAGCTCTTCCTGCATTTAGCAACTTTATATATAAATTTTGTTCTTAATTTATAAAACAGGAATATGTACATGTATATCTTTTTAAAGTGGCTATTTAAACTAATAGTAAGGGCATATCTCCTTAAAAAATCTACTAAAATTATCTTAGTAGTTTTCTAGAAGTACACCAATGTACTCATCAAAGTATAGATTTCTAAGTGAAAGTGTGTAAGTGTGTGTGTGTGTGTGTACAAAGAAGGACAAAATAGGAAGTGAAATAGAGGGAAAGTGATATAAGAATGAAATATAGACAATTATTATAGTCAATTCTGTTAGAAAAATTTTGCTACCTGTGCCAAATCATTAATTCAAAATCCTTCATGAGATATTAGATTCCTTATAAGGACACAGAAATTTGGAAAAAATAGTAATGATTTTGACACAATTATCAATTATTTCTGGCCATGTAATTTGACTTCAGATGATATAAATATTTGGTTAATTACTTATTTTTTAAATTTTATTATTATTTCCTGTGCTCACACTCAAGGTGGTTCAAAGGTTGGTGGAGGCAAGCTTCCCAAGTTACCATGACCACAACTTTGCAGGCTCTGGTGGATGGCAGATGCTGCTGAGGCTGACTAACTGCCACTAAAAGAAAAAAAATGAGTGTATGGAAAAAGCAATGTAGTATAAAGATTGTCAGAGTCAACCCCTGTTCCCACTGTTAGGATTACCACAAGCAGACCAAGCTACACAACTGTAACATATATACAGAGGGGCTAGGTCAATCCTATGAAGGCTTCCTGGTTGTTGATTCAGTCTCTAAAAGCCCTTATGAGCCCAAATTTGTTAATTCAATGGGTCTTCTTGTGATGTTCTTGACCCTTCTTTCTCCTACAATCTTCTACCCCCCTTCTACTCTACTCAGACTTCTTCCTAAAGTTTGCCTATTGTTTACCTATGGTTCTCTGCATATGTTTCCATTATTTGTCATATAAAGCCTCTCTGACAATTGTGCTAAGTAAGAGTACGGTGCTTAGTGTTTCTGCAACTTGATATGCTATGTATGATTGATATTCATGGGGTCCCTCCACTTTTTTGAATAAATGGAGTGAGTGGAATGGACGTGAATGTTGGGACAAGAAGGAGAAGAGGGTGGGGAAATTGTGATTGGGTTATAAAAAAAATATGAAACAAAGAATGAATGTGTGATGGAGAAGTGGCAAGGATAGAAGAGAGTAGCCTTGTGTGAAGAAAGGCAGAAATGGAGCCATGTTACAATGATAGATGTGAAAGAAGGCTGAGGTCAGCAATGGAGCATGCCAATTTGCAGTGAAGTCCTCAGAGCTCTGTGGTAGCAACCTACAGTTTATGCAGATGCAGAAAAAGCCCCATACCCACAACACAATGCTGAGCTGCAGAATTACTCTGGAACTGGACAATGCTGGAGGCCTGACATAAGAGAAGGTTCTCTTCCTGGACTGAGCTTCTTGGAAATACTACCTTGATGCTGATGAGGGCCATGTGTGGTTCAATGGGTTGATGTCTGAGGCCTTTGTTACTTATGCAATGTTCATAGTATGTGATGTTGTCTGAAGCCTTGTCAATCTCCATGGGCCATACTGCCACCAGGAGCCATATTATATGAGTGGCCTGTGCTGCCTCCTGGGGCCATGGTTCATCCTTAGTGACACCAAGGGCTATGCCTTTGTCTGTGGTACTGTTGAGGCCAAGGGTCTATGTTGATAGCTATGGCCTGTGTTGTCACCAAAGGTCATGCAGATTACTGTGGTCTGTACTTCAGCCTGAAGATCTGTTGATGTCTATGGTTTGGGCAACCTCCAAGAACTTTGTGTGGAACTGTGTTTTTGGTTTGTGTTGTCCCCCAAAACCACATGGAAGCCCATGATCTGTGCCTGCGGACTACAAAGAGCCAAGAAGATACACTGGCAGTAATGCTGATGACAGTAGACTCATAGTTGAAGAAACAGGGCAGAGAAAGTTTCTGTGACAACCCCTACCATAACCCACCAGAAAAAAGAAATAACCTAAACTCTTGAAAAGTTTGATAAGGATGCATAAGTGTAGCTAGCCCTCCACAACTGGTGTCTTCCACTTCGGCTTCAGGCAGAGAGGTGGAACGGGAAGGATTCAACCCTATTTAAAAGGCAGGCTACTGAGAATTTGACTGGGTTTCAGTGAGAATTTATAATACAAATAATACAAATTGAACATTTTGTTTTGTTAGTTTTATGGGGGAGGAGCAGGAGGTCACAAAGACAGCCCTGGGCAACAGAGATGCAAGGACTGAGAAATGAGTGTGATAGGGTGTATGATGTGAAATTGTAAAAGAATCAATAAAAGTACTATGTTGAAAAAATTCTATCACAATTTCAATAGTCAGTAACTTTAAAAAACACCTTTTTTCTGTGTCAGAAAATAGCAGAAGTCATTTGTAAAAAATAACTTACCAGATTGTCTGAGTTGTAGGTATACAATTTCACTTATCAATGAGAGATTTACTTCATATGTAAATGATATCTTCTTTGAAATAATGCTTTCTTGGAAAGAATATAATTAGTTCATATTTAATAATAAAATATATTATATATATTAATATATATTTAATATATTCAATAATCTTCATAAAGGTGTTTTTGCTGTTGTTTCCTTCTGATTCCTCTTCATTGCTCTGTTCAGGTCTTGTAGTTGTAGAATCATCAGTTTCTTCTGGTGTTGCCTTGTTGTTCTTTATATTGCTATAGGTATTCTTTCACTGGCATCTGCCCATGGCTTCAGTGGTTCACAATTAGTCAGTTCCTAGTCAATTGTGGCTTGAGGGCTTGTGTGTCTCCTGTCTGTTCTGAACAAGGGGTTTGTTCCATCTTTGACTCTGTTCTGGACAGGGGGCTGCATTTCCAAAGCCCTCAGTTCTTGTCTCACGATGCAGTTCACCCTGGAGATGGGGGCCAGCTGGCCAGGGCCTAGGGCCTTCTGCTGGGATGAGTCTGAGATCAGACCCTTGGTTGCAATCCTGATACTGGAGAGTAATTCTCTGGACTGTGGCCCAGGAGGTGGAATCGCTCACCTTTGACTCCGCTCTGGATAAGAATGGAGTTTCAAAGCCCTTGGTCCTTGTCTGATGACACAGTTTGCCCTGGAGATGGGGCCAGGCTGGGCAGGGCCTGGAGCCTTCTGCTGGAACCCCTTTATGTATTTTATTTGCTTTCTATTCTGCTTGTATTTATTCCCTTCTTTATGAATGCTCGCTTGCCCCTTATGTCTAAGTTAAACTACATTCTTGGTTTTTACTGCATCTATGATTCACAGGTTGCTTCTCAGTTCTTTTCATCATCATCTATTTTCTTGTCCCTGTGTTCTTTTCTACTGGAAAATGCCAGCATGCAGCTCGCTATACAGCAGCTCTACTGAATGCTGGCCCTCCTACATAGAACAAAATAAGAGCATCAGGAGAAGGATTGTCCTCTGTAGACCTTAGATTTTAACATAATCAGGGCACATCCAGCATCCTCCAAATGAGTTTACTTGGTTCTCTGTTCAAAATGAGTAAAAGGGAAGGAAAGAAAAGAAAATGTGGGTGTGCTCTACTTGACAGACTTACTTTTCTCCATCTAGCCCTGTGATACGAATTACAAAGAAGAATCTGGGGAGAATTTTCATTTTTCATGAAAATTGGCAGACCTTTTAATATCAAAAGATGGATATTCATAAATGAGTCATAGAGAATAATCTAAGCTCTTCATACTATGGTATCCAAAACACACTAAAAATTAATTTATCAGTCATTACATGACAAAACATAATAGTAGGAATTAATCATTTTACACTAATCACAATAAAAAATTTCAGTTGTCTCATGAAATTAAGTGTGCATCATAGATGGCAAACTATCAAACTATACAGGGGCAATTAAAGTTTTTCTTAGATTTTTTTTTCTGAATTTTTATGAAATGTTCCCTGAAATACTTCTAAATTCTTTAGATTTTTTCTTTGAGTGAGCAGATATTACACAATTAAATATTACTCACCTACAACAGAGTAGGCAATTTTTTCTTACTTGTGAATTATTATTTAATTAATGACTGTCAATCTATTCTTATTTGTTAATTGTGCCTCTAATTTTAAAATTGACTTTGCTTATAAGTCATTTGGTATACCAAGATGCTTTGTATATTCTTATTTTTTTGCTTTTTTAATAGTTTTTGTTGAGTTTATTATTTATATGTGTGAAAGGGGGTTGTAAGTGCCTTTCTGCTGTGTCACGCATGGGACATTAGAGACAATTTAGAGAAATTGTTCTTTCTTGTCACCATGTGTGGTCCTGGGCTTGGTAGCAAATATCTTTTTTGTTTTTTGTACTAATCCATCTAGCCAGGCCTCTTTTTGATATTTTCAACATGAATAAACTCAGTAAATATGGAATGAATTTCTATATTTAGTACCATGCAGTATCTATAGTGACTCTTATATATACATTATATCATCCCAATAAAAAATCCAGTTGTTTTTCTACATTAAAATGTCTTAAAAGTGTAGATGAATTTTGAAGCTTGTCTTAATTAATTTGATCAGGTTTTCTAATTTTACACCCAGAATACCTGTCTTTGTCAGGAGACTATTGTAATATCTGATACCTAGTACATATTTGTATTACGTCTTATATTTTTAAAATGTAGCTTGGTTATAAACAGATCAAATTTCTCCATATTTATTAAAAAAAGTATTAAATTCTACAAAATTCAAGAACAAACTAGTGTAAGACAGTAAATATGTTCATTCTTAGAATGATTTTTCTCCTTGGTGTAAGAATTTGGCTCAGTATTGTGGTGGGAAAGTAGTAATAGGGAACACATAAATAAACAGCTGTGTCTGTATTGACAGTCACAAAACTGGAACCTTAATGATTACTTATCATGTAAAATGCTTTCTGTGCAAGCATGAGGACTTCAATTTGGAACCCCAGAATTTATGTCAAGCCTGGCATAGTGGCATTTTCTTTGACCTTAGAGCTGAGAACATATGTACCCACAAACTTCAGGAGTTCACAGGCTTGTCAACCTAGGTAAATAAGTGCATTCTTGTCTGCAGAAAAATGATGGAGACCAGTAGAGAAAAACATCCAACAATGATTGACTTCAGACCTCCATAGACATGAGCATGGACAAGTATATGCTTATACAGGTTTGTGCACATATGCATATGCCCCATGTATGTGTGTGCGTGCACACACACACACACACACACACACACACACACACACACACGAACCTATCAAAATTAATTAACAAAATTATGTCATGAACCAGAGCCAGTATGAAGCTTGTTCTTGTAAATCCTGTTTGCAGAGGTTTGGTCACTAAAGAATGCTTTAACTAGTGTTTCAGAGGGCTTTTATTTGCTTTATATAACTTCAATAAAAATGAATATTTTTTGAGATGAACATCTTCTAGTATATTTTCAGATAAATCTTTCTCTATATATATTTATGTATATATATATATATGTTTTCAATCATTTTAGTTTATTTGCTTTGCTCTGAGTATCATGTCATCTGCATGGGTTCTCTTAACATTGACTATTAGAAAGTTTAAAATTCATTTGTATGAAGCACACTGATAATCAAAATGCTGAACTAAATCATGTCCTATACTATACCAATATGAAACAGCTCAGATAGTTATTTCCTATCTCCTTCATGTGCTTCTGGCCTATGGCAGAGAAGGTAGAATCCTCAGTATGGTAACAAATGAAGGTAAAGTTTCAATTATTCTGTTTTGTTATTTCTTGTATTAGACAAGATATAAAAACACTTGTAGACAGCCTAGCAATTTCTGCTATTGAAAACATTTGGATTTTGTTCCTATCATAGTTTCAATATACCAAATAAAACACAAAGTATATTTACATAATTGTTGATCTGACTCAGAAGTTATAGAAGGATCCTGGCATTTCAACAAATTTCCCTCTCATAATGCAGAAATGCTAATTTTTAAATGAAAAAAATGTACTGTAATGGAAATCCAGGATAGAGGGATTCTGTCTCATTGAAAGAGTGCTGATGCTCTAAAGATTCTTAGAAAAAGTCATGGTATCTCCTACCTCAGTGAAGACAGGCACAAAGTCACATTAACACACTAATCAGACAGATTCGCAGCACACTGTATTCCTGGGAAGATAATCAAATGTGTATGTGACCATACACTGGCTGTCCTTACAGCAAGTCTTGTTCTGGTCCTTTGGATGTTACATTATTTCCCATTTCCTCTCACTTTTGAGTAAGCTTGGAAGTATACTCCCTGAGAGTTTTAGTTTCTATATCTATCCAGACCTCTGTATCAGTTTTTGTCTTCTGATTTTATGCTGAACATGCATCACAGTTTAGATAGTAATCATCAATAGAGTAAGAAAAAGTATAGCTTTGTTTTTTTTTTTAAAAAAAAGTTTGTGTATATTTTTATTGTATAAAGAATTCTTTATAAAATTAAATAGGTATCACATATTTGGGTCATTGATTCAGGTTCTTGTGAATACATTTGCTTGATGATCACAAAGCCCTTTCTTGTGAATACAGTTTATATTAACAGTAGATCACAAGGCCCCCTATATTCACTGCCACTGTTCTTTCTGTATTCGCAGACTCAATTTGCATGCTTTCATGTTTATTTTTTTAATATAAATCTTATTTCCTAGCATTTTTATTTGTAGTTGCTTATTATCTTATCTATTACACATACTTTTATAAAAGTCTGACAATTTCTTTAGTTTCTTTTTTAAGATTAGTGGGAGAGGGAAAGAAAAAGCAGAGAGAGAAGAAGGAGATAAAGAATTCTTATTTCTGTGAGATTGGAAACTATTTACCATTGGCAGAACTCTTATCAATGATAAATTGAATTTTGATGTTTTTTTCACAGTCACTTAATCCTTTGTCATTGTAGATCAGATCAAGCCCTTTCAATTTACTCAAAATGACTGACTAGGCTAAACAGTGAGTTTCTTACACATTCTTGTGGGACTGCACAGGCCAGTGCATGAGATGTCTGCCAACATGTGACTAAGTGAATTAAATTCAGACATGTCCTAAAGACACATGCAGCATGATTTTATTTCATATGGCAACAAAATAATTTTTGGATATTTTGTTACATTTCTATCTATAAAAGTTTATTAAAGGGGCTCCTTATATGTTTACAACTATCTGACATATAAAGTTTATTTTAATTTTCTTTTTTAAGTGTTTTTATAGTAGATGTTTTTATTATTATTATTATGAACAATGAAGTCACACTTTCTATCCTTGTATATCCTTATTCAAGGTCCCTTCATTTTCTTAAAGTAGATAGCTTTAAATATTCATGCTTTCAAAGATTGAATAGGTCCTGGGATTTTCATACTTTTGAAAGTTTGCAATCAACACTCTCTGTGATTTAAAACTGTTATTTAGATAAAGGTGGAAGATATGAGCAAAGACAAAAGAGCTACACAGTTCAAATTAATATTTTTCAGATCCCTAGTACCAGAAAGAAGGATATAAGCACCCTCATTTCATATTTAAATAACTAAACTTGAAGGCTGTTAATGTATTCAGACTGCTGAGGTGAACTTGAAATTGATTTTATTCCTCTTCATCCAGTTGTAATCCATTCTCTACCCTCCTCTATTTGCTAGGCTCCAGCACGGGTGTGCTATTTCATCGCTTCCATCTTGCTTTCTTTCTGTCTTCCTGCCTCGGGTACATTGGGGGCTTCTGATAAAGCACAGAATGTTCGTCTCCCTGCCTACTCCCCAATTTAGATTGCTTGTTTATGTAAGGTATGTGATTCTGAAGCCTCAGTGAGAGAATTTTCAGAACAAGATCATATGCTGAATGAAGAAATATTTGGATTGGAATAGAAGAAGAAAGCCAGCCCCTACACAGTGTCATGGACAAAGATGACCATGGTCACACTTCTTAGCATGTGGTGTGCTCTGTGAGCTACAAAATCTACTCTTTTGGAATGAGGGTGACTCTCAAGAAGCATGTTCTCTTGGAATTTATAGCATAAAGAGGATATTATAGTTATATAGAATGTTGTAACTTTTTATCAGGAATCATGGTGAATTCAGCATGATCAACATTTTGATCATGGTTGCCTCTTCAGAGGCTGCCATTGTAAAGGTCAGTCTATTTAGTGGCACCCTTCTATCTGTGTCTAGGGAGCATTGTGCTAAATTGAGCGTGGTGTGGCATGAAATATAAAGCTTCCACTCCATTTCACCAATTTAATATTTAATAATTACTATTTTACTAAAACAAATCCATGATTTCATGTGATTAGAAGATCAAAAAGAAGGTAGGTAAGAGATCACATTTATATTTAAGAGTGCATATTTTATATATTTATAGAAATATCTATATTACCACATCTTCTAAAATAAGCTCGCCTTTATATGAATATGTATTGTCAAATTCGAGGACAATACCTAAATTTTAAGTCTTTGCTAGAAGTATTCCTGAAAGGTCACAATTACGTTTGGACCTCATGCTGCCCTTGACCCTAGGAGCTATGACCAATGAAATAGTGTCATCTGTTATAAATAAGATTATCTAGAGTCATATACTATGTAAAGGGTGAGGAATATGGGGGTGAGATGCTTCATTGAACAGGAACACAGTCATAAACACTTGCACTTCATCCTTCAAACAAAATCCCTAGTGATTTTATGCCTTCCACTTTCTCTCGCTCTGCTCTGTTTTAATTTATTCTCTCAAATACAATTTCAAATTCTCCTGACTCAGTGCCTTGGCACATATCTGTTTTCTTTTTAATCCATATTTAATCCATATTTTCTTTAGATATATTTATATGGTATATGATACTATACATATATATAAAATCTCTAGTATCTCACATTTACTTTTATACCACATTTCTCTTTAAATATTCTTTTTAAGTATTAAATATTATTTAAATAAATATTTAAATGTAAGTGGTATTTCCCTCACATATCCAATACTGCAGTAAATATTAGTAAATAATATTTACTAATTTATTTTTTTAGGTTATTTATCTTCCAAGATAAGTTGACATATAGCTGTTCATTAAAGCAACAGAGTTTCTAAAATCTATAGCAGATTCACCCACTCTCTAACTGAGACAAGCTCTCAGACTATACCACCTCCCACAAGTCATTGTCAAATACCATCCTTGATCTGTCCTAAATATGATTTGATGCTACTTTTAAAAATTTATAAAGTCTTTTTTATCCATGTCTCCCCTTGTTCCAACTCCCTTCCCCATCACAACCCCTCCCGGTCAGCCTTCAACCTCCCTCCTCCCAATCCCCTCAACCCCTCCCCAGAAAGAGCAAGAAGTCCCAAGGGGGATAAGCTCAGCATCCACTCCAGGCAAGTCCTATTTCCTCATACTAATATCAAGAGTGATTTAAGTGCTCTTCTGGAGGAAATGGGGTCCAAGGTGCCAGTCTATGCACAGAAACATAGTCTGATCCCTCCCCTTGAGTCTCCACATACTGCCCGTGTCAGTGGACAGTTGCCTATTCTTGGAGGGCCTAGTTCCTTTTCCAGATGATTGCCAGATGGCTGTTCTTGATTCAGTGAACTCCCTAAAGCTCCAGCCAGCCATGCTGAGAGAATTTTCATCATAATACCTACCTCCTTACTCGTATGGACTCTCGTCCCCTGCTATGAGCTAAACCAAGAACTCAGCTCAGTGCTTAGCCATGTATCCCTCCCTCTATTCATTGTTGGATGTTAATTTTTGTGATGGCACTTAGGATGGCTATTCATTTGATTGGGGAATTCCTATCTCTGTCTAGGTAACACCTTCACTATTGATTGGAGACTTAGCCAGGGACATCCTGTGAGTTCCTGGAGGTTTTCCTAGCACCTGGTATTTTTCCAACACCACATTGGCTTCCTCAATTAAGATCTCCATCTCTTTTTTTCTCCCTCCTTGATGTTCCTCTCACTTAATCATTTTCTTTGCTCATGATTTGTTCCCACCTCTTCTTGGTGGCAACTCCTTATGCTTTCAATTGGCAAGGGAGATCTTCTCTATTTTCTCTTCCTAGGGGGTCCTTGGATGTCTCTCTTAAATTCTTTCTAATTCCAAGCTGTTCACAGGTTGCTATTTGCAGCTTGGGCATTCTTTGCTTTTTGTATAAAGTCCACTAATGAGTGAGTACATCCCCTTCTCTTCTTTCTGGGTTTGTGATACCTTGCTTAGGAGGATATTCGCCAAACCTATCCATTTGCCTGTAAATTTTAGGATATCATTTTGTTGTTGTTGTTACTGCTGGGTAGTACTCCACTGTATAGATGCACCACAGTTTGTTCATCTATTCTTCAGTTGAGAGGCATCTAGGTTGTTTCCAGGTTCTTGCTATTACGAATAATACTACTATGAACATAGTTGAGCTAATGCCTTTGGAGTGTAAATGTGCTTTTTTGGGTATATGCCCAGCAGTGGTATTGACGGATCCTTGGGGAGAATGATTCCCAGTTTTCTGATAAAACACCACACTGCATTCCAGAGTGGCTGAAGAAATTTCCACTCCCACCAACAATGGAAGAGTGTTCCCTTTGCACCCCAACCTCTCCATCATAGGCTGTCATCTGTGTAATGAATGTAAGAATGGTATGCTTGAATCTAAAGGAATAATGTTTTCTAAAAACAGCAGGACAAATGCACACACAAATTCACGATGGTTATAATAGTATTCATAAGACCTGTGGATGCTGATCAGATCTAATTAAAGCATGGAGTAAGGCTACACTTACATGGTTGTAAGGAGCCCTCCCTCTAGCTGTGGAGCTATTGGCAACTGATAAATCCTGGGAGAAGGGGTATCAGTTTTCTTTGAGAGTGTAGTTTCTGTCAAGCTGGTCATGCCCCAGCAGAATGCTACACATTAGCAAAGGATGGTAGCATAATATGTACTTGATGATTGTAATGAAACAAAAAAGGAACATCAAGTTTGGAGAGTGGGCAAGGAGAGATGGATCTTGAGAGGAGTTAGGGGTGTATGTATAATTAAAACATATTGTACATAAACTCAAGTAACTAATTATTTTGAAAAGAAAATAAATGAGAATTACTAGTCTTGCAGTATTTCAGGTCCAAGAATTTGATACCAGTGTCAGCTACTAGTGAGTTAGTCAGATCCATAGAAGGAATGCATGTTAGACAGAAAGACACATAGTGAGTATGCATGTTAGGCAGATGGTCACATGTTAAGAATGCATTATAGACAGAAGGTCGCATGGAGAGAATGCATGCTAGACAGAAGGCCACATAAACATACTAGACGGAGTATACAAGGTGAAAATCCATATTAGATAGGTGATCACATGGTAAGAGGGTCAAGAGGTAAAAATGTATATTGAACAGTTATACTTTTTTTCCAAGTACAATGGTTGGAATGTTTGTGCTGCCGTACAAATCAGAAAGGAATTTGATGTCTAGGGAAGAGTACTGAAGGAGAAGTAGGAATTGAGAGCTCCGTTGAGTCCATTACCCTGATGTATGCATAGGACTTCTGACCATATGATTTGGCTTCATCTCTTGTACTGCTCTCATGCTTCTTCCATGTAAGTACACCATGACAAGACGTACCCACTGAGAGCCTGTCACCACACACTAAACCTGCTGGCAACTTCTTCTTGAACTTCTGCCACCCACAGTTGTGAGATATAAAGTTTGTGATTTATAACTTACTAGGTAAAGTTATTCTGTGATAAGAGAAGAAATGGGCATGAAAAAAATCTAAAAGAGAAAGCTTCTTTGTGACATCATTGATGAATTGTTAAGCATTTCAGAGATTTTAAAGAGCTATGGTATAGGCTTCCTTATATGTTGTTAAAGGATATACAGGGAAAGCTGAACACAAAGAAAATATAGGTGTAGCAATCTTATTTGTATTTCTACCCTTGATAAGCCATGCTTATGATTCTTATCCTCTGTATAGTTATTGTTAACTCTTCTGCATTTTAAATTCTTTTTACTGTTTTTTTTTTGATAAATACAAAATAAAGAAGGAAAAAAAAAAGAAAAGAATTCCCACAAAAAAAAAAGAATATCCCTTCTTTTCTTTCAACATTTTTCTTGGGATCTTTAAATCAATATTCTTCCTCCTTAGATGATGACAATCAGAAAATCAGGACTTGCTCTCTTTCTTTTCTCCCTTTCTCTCTTTTATCTCCTTCTCCTTCTCTCTAACTCTATTTTTGTTCCATTATATAGTAAAAGAATATAGACTCCTATGTTTATTCTTTATTAGTACTGAATCTTGGTGTTATATGGTTTTAAAAAATAGCTTTCATTTCTTAGTGTTATTAAATTTTTCTATGGGAAAATGGATTTATGCTGTGAGATATCCAATCTCTTTCTACAACTTCAAACTAAATACTACTAGATTCACAACTCTTATTTGAACTTCTTAGGGCTGAAAATTATATTGGTTTTTGTATATATATATCTATTCTATACTTTTTTAGTTCATATTACAGGGAAAACATTGTCTTAGGGAGACCATTAAAAGATCTAACATACAGACAAATAATTAAAATACTGTTTTATTTATTCTCTATATACTTTATATTAAATTATTTCTCAACATAATATAACTAGAATAATTCCAACAACGTGTTTCTAATTTCATGTATCTTTCCTCTAAAAATGATTTTAAATTTCAAAATTTTCATTTTATTTTCTAATATGAACTCTATTAATTATAACTTAAGATAGTATTATATTACTATAACACAAAGTTCCATGAAAATAAGGCTGCTCTTCAGATCCCACTCCACTTATAGGAACACCTGACTCACTCTTGAGGGAGAGGGGACAAAACTGGTTTTGCCAGGAGTGGAGACTGATCTAAGCATTATTGGGTCAGTGGCACCATAGGACCGTCTGCTGCCTGCCCAAGCAGGGGGTGGGGAGTTGTGGAGAAGAAAAAATGACCTGATGTGGCGGGAGGGGAAGGGACCTTGAATAAGGATATACATGGATGAAAAAAAAATTCAAAGGGAAAGCTGAACACAAAGTAAATATATGTGTAGCAATCTTATTTTCATTATCACCCTTGATAAGTCATGCTTATGATTTTTATCTTCTTTATAGTTATTGTTAACTTATCAGCATTTTTAATTCATTTTACTGTTTTTCTTGATAAATACAAAATAAATAAAGTAGAAGGGAAAAAAAGTAAATAAGGCTGTTTATTTCTAACATAAAATTGTTAATAAATTATTTTAAATTTGATGTTATAAAAGCAGTATTATACACATATATAAAATATAAACATATATATCTTAGCAAATGTATAAAATTAATCTTAATTTTTTGTTTACTTATATTAGTTAATTGGTCCAAATGTGAATTAATGTTCAGTTATCAGTGATCATTCAGAAAAAAAAACCCTAACCTGGATACCAATATTAACTGCAATAACTTTAAAGGTTATAAAAGCAAAAACTCACACATGATTCTGCAATAAAATCCAGTGTATAAAATTAAAAACAAATATTTAGATAATGGTAGAGTAGCACATCAAGGTAAGCTATTTAACTCTGCATAGAACATAAAATAAAAGAAGTTATGACCCTTTGAGCCTACTTGCAGCTAATGAGTATAATGGGATTTTATGAAAAAAAAATCAGTGTATGACTTTGTACCATATTAAAGAATTTTCTATAAATATATCAACTAAATGATGTCAGTGTGTATCTTGAAGCATGAGTAAACTGTATCATGAAGCATGAATAACCTCTCACTCAGGTGCTGCATCCTTGAAGAAAACTTCTCTCCCTTTTTCCCAGGAACTATCAATTGCCAATAGTTCCTCAGATAGTAGTGGAGCATCCTCATTATCTCTCCTCTTCTTTTCAGGATTTTGTCTGGCTAGATCTTGCTCAGATCTCTTGCACGACTTCACAATGTGTGTGAGCCATATATACAAAGGCCTTGTTCTGTCCACAGATCCCTGTATGTTTATATTCATGCACTACCTTTGGCTTCTTTACTTTCTATTCTATTTTTAAGATAACCTTTGAGACTTTAAAAAGAGAAGTGATATAAATGAGCTAATTGGAACTCAGCATGCCACAGTTTCTTGTTCTCTACAATTTGATGCATTTTGAGTCTCTTTGTTACTCATCATCTACTACAGAAAGAGAGTTGAGGTTGGTGAGGTTTGAGATATATACTAATCTATGGCTTATAATGCTATGTAATGTTTAAAAAAATAATCGGGCTATCCTAAACTCTATGACCTGTCTAGCCTCAGGTTCTTGTCCTGACATAGGTGCCAGATATGGATTTCATCTTGTGGGGCAAAATTTGAATCTAATCAGAAAGGTATTAGTTACTTTCATGACATTCAAGCTACTATTTACCTTTGGGCATGTGTTTTTTTTTGTTGTTGTTGTTATTTTTTTTTCTGAAAGTCTCTATTTTAGTTCAGGATGTTCACAGATGGGTAAGACTAATAAGTACTCTTTTCCTCTGTGTGCATGCATAAAACCTTCAAGCATGGTAAAAAGGGACAAAGCTTTGTCATTAGTACCACCATGATTTCCCCATGTCCCATGTCTTGAGCACATAGCACTTTCAGCAGTAGGGTCTCACTATCAATTTCTGGAAGAAAAAGAGCAATGAAAATACCTTGTGATACTTAAAAGTATATAAGAGCACACTGACCAACTTCAATAGAGATAACTTATGTCTGTACTTGGCATTTTATTTGTTAATCTATGGTATTTAGAAGGAGCATTGCCCTAGTACTAATGTACTAACATAACTCCATTTGACCTCTTGACATATGCATATGTACATTTTATGATAACATACACTTCTAGGTTTCTTTATGACTTCCTTAAACATTTTCAGTGTCAGCTATTCCTCCCCACATTCTTTTCTCTATCATGTCTTCTCATCCCTCACTGCAGCCTATACTTCTTACATTATTATTTCCCAAAACCACTTTCATTTTTATGAGACACAAATTTTATAAATGCCTTCCCATTCTGGAGAATACCCTTTGTGATATCTAACCTTGACACCAAAGGAATGCAGAATACCTGTTTTTTTAAACATTTATTTTAACTCAACCTTCTAAAATGTGACCTAGGCTCTAGAAATTAGACCAAAAGCAAGACATTTTAAGTTATACAAGACATTTTAAAGAAACTCATAAAGAATGCCAGTGGAATCCACTTAAAGCTGGTAGCATCTTCCAGGAAGTTGGAATGAAAATACTTAACTTAGGCTAGTCGCTACTACATTGGTATCTGTGGGGCATTTACAGTAAAGATTAATAAGATAAATATGCTTAGAATGCTTTGTTTTCCTGTCTATGTGAGCTTTGGTCTGTACACCTCTTGGTAAACTTATATAATAGCCAATAACAACGTTATGCTACTTCAAGTTATTTATTAGTACTGATTTTGAGATTACTATCCTTAAGTCAAGCCTAAAAAGTCCACCAGAATATTAAGTGGTTAATTTTATTGTTGAATTACTAAATAGATTCTAAGTTATACTCTCCATAATTTAAAGATTTAATTTGTTAGAAAAAAGCAAAATTGCCTATTTTGCATAGTTAAATTTATCTTCTTTAATTATGACCCTCAAGTCTTGTCAGGGAATATTTCACATGGTGGTAATTGCATTGACAGAACAGTTAAATTCAATAACTATTAATCCTGAACTGCCTATTTAGTAATTATTATGTTGGGCATTTAGATTAAGATGATAAATTATGCTGTTTCTATCCCCTAAGAACCTGTTATCCAGAAAGACCATGTTTTAAATACAATAACTTTTAGTAATTTCTTTTATGATCTTTAAATTAGATAATAAAGATGTATAAATAGTTAACAATTTAAAAATTAATGATATGCTAAAACTTTCTACTGTATAATATAGACAGAAATTTCAACATTTACAACAAAATTATAATTTTATTTAATTAATAGTTCTGCCTTTGTGATATTTAATGGACAATATTTCCTAAATCATAGTTTGAATATAAAATACTAGCATATTATAAGGAGGTTAATAAAAATTATGAATAATCTATAACTTGTTTTTCTGACATGTGGCTTCAGACACATAAAAAAATGTAAGAAAAATAGTCACATTAGGGGACTGGAGAGATAACTCAGCTTTTAAGAGAACATGTTGATTTTGTAAAGATTAGGAGTTGAGTTCCCAATATTTCTTTCTAATGATTTGATATTGGCTGTAACACAAGCTCCAAAGGGATTCTACACCCTCTTCTCGTCCCCTTAGCAAGCACCTTTGTTCATGCATGCGCACATAAACCCAACCACAAACACACATACATGACCAAAAATAAAGTTAGTTGTTAAGAAAAAGTAAATAATTATATTTAAACAGTGTTTCTTGTCTTAAGTAATTAATTGAAGATTATCTTTATTTTGAATTTTTATTGTTTTTAGTGATCTATGTTCATCATCTTTAAATATTATCGTTCTTAAAAGAGACAGGAGAATTGTCTGTGCAATCAATCTACTGTGCCAAGAGAGCAACATTGATTCAAAGGACAAAGTTAGAGATTGGATGGTCGAGATTAGCCAGCCATAAAGTTCTTGGGGGATTTAGTGGGAAGTGAGATGGGACAGAAAAAGAAGAGGATTAGTTTAAAATTTTTTCTTCTTCTGGAGATTCAGGAAAAGTATGAAGAGAGGGTCAGCCACTCACTCCACGTTTCTTGGATTTTCTCAGGTGTTTATCTCAATTTCTGACTCCCAAGTTTTTATGATACTAGAGAAATTATGTAAACATTACATCGGGCAGCCTCACCTAAACGCATTGAAAAAAGGCTATAAGAAGTTGGACTAATAAATGAATTTGATGACATATTTCGCCTGCAGTTGAGATAGTTATTCCTGAAGAGATGGTTCATTGAAAAGCGATTTTCTTCGCCCTGATTTTTTTATGCATCCTGGGTAGAAAAGCCTTTGCCAAGGGTACATTATTCTGGATTTTAAATAGCTCCAAACAACCACTGAACATGTGCAAAATATTATAAAAATTTATATTTTGAAGAACATTAAATTATTTTAATTTGGTTTAACTTAATATTTTTCACA
The DNA here is from genome assembly GCA_004025045.1 of Sigmodon hispidus. NCBI lineage: Eukaryota > Metazoa > Chordata > Mammalia > Rodentia > Cricetidae > Sigmodon > Sigmodon hispidus. The sequence continues at coordinate 43,682 of PVIH01003633.1, forward strand.
TACAAGATAAAGCAAGTATAATTGTCTTTGGATTTTTGTCCTGAAACTAATTCTTTATGAAAAATATACTCACATAATTTAGCTTGTAGGATGTTTCCTGGGTGGCATGTTGGAATGAGCAACATATTGAGGAACAATGTTCTGTTATATGACACCAGACATTTGCTACATAATCATAAAACACCATTAGTAACTTACAGCTTATTGAAATGTGTCATATTCCTCTATTGCCTTAAGTGCTACATATCTGTTGCTTCACTAATACATACAACTGCTTCAGCTACATTTAATAGCTAGGGAAATCATAACTTAAAAAATTATAAAGTGTTAACAGAATGTATCATGAATTATCATATTTCCTTAATATTGTTCTTCAAGTTGTGATGACCCATAATCATTAAACTATTTTATTCCGACTTCACCATTGTAATTTTGGTATTGTTATGAATTGCAATTAAATACTTGAGACAAGACTCCTATTGGGATTATGACCCACAGGTTAAGAAGCTCTGACTAAGGTAACATGGTATACACCAGTTTATGGTTTCTGAGACATCAGATCTTAAAAAGACAGAAAGCTTGATATATAACCAACTGATGTTATAGATGTGAATTTGGGGTTTTAAGGCAATTGAAATCAATTTGAAGCTTCTCTAAAGATATATTATGAATTCATTACTAAATAACAAATAAGGCTCTTTTTTCAAATTTTTAATAATGATAATATATGTGATTGCTAGACATACACACACACACACACACACACACACATATATATATATATATATATATATATATATATGCTTAAATGTATGCTTGGACATAACCCTTAATTATAATTGCTAAAGTTTAGTGAACTAATTCTTGTGTACACATATGGACACTCTTGCCAACTGCCTCATGGGTGGGTATTTGGCTTCCTCACTCTATTATGCTTGAGAAGCACAAAGCTTTGAGTAACCTTATCTGTTGTCACTTCAGTGCATCTGTAGTTAGATGATAATTTAAGGCCTTGATCTCTCATAGTCTCTCTGTTAACCTTGAGAAAATTGATTTTCAAAACCTCCTTAATTGTTTACATTTTAATTTACATCTGTTTCCTGAGGTTTAAATGGCTTGCATTTATTGTCATTGTGATGATGTAAGAGATGTGGATGGTAAAACAACAAAGTGTAAGTAATTACTGTATCTGTTTAAAAAATGACTCTTCTGCAAAGAAGCCAGATGGTCACAGCTGTCCCAGATGTGATATTAAGGAAAGCCATAATTGAAAAAGAAAATATTGATTTGTCCCAACACTTTTTTTGTGATGTTATGTACTTAATAAATCAAAGTCAATTTTATAAGCCATATTTTTTTTATTTTTAAGGTTTTGAGAACAATGACAAATCAATTGCTTTTTCCCCACAAATAATTACAGTGTATTATTTTTCTTTTATCTTAAAGTCCAGTTTGAAAACAACCATATCTCTATAACATTTTTCCTAGGATAAAGCAGATTGCTGATATATAAAGAATTTTTTATGAATTTATAGTATCTTCTGACTTTATGAAAGTGGGGATAATTAATATAATACCTCTTTAATAATATGTATATACCATAAGTATATATGAATGAAATATGGAAATGAAGATATTGGCCTTGCTAGATATACCAGTTGGTGAAGTGGTTGGCTTGAAAATATAAGAACTTGGGGTTGATACCCAGAAAATGCTTAAAACCTGTCATTGCAATCCTATCACTGGAGAAGCTTAGGCAGGTATATCTCTAAGGCTCACTGGTGAGCTACTATTACCTTCTTGATAACTTTCAGGAAATTGAGTGACCTTATATCAAATAAAGTGATAAATACACCTGCAGGATAATGCCTGAGGTTATTCTTTGTCTCTCATATATTTGTGCATACATATTTGTGAACACACAGTTTCATTTAACATATTGACATGTGAAGATGCACAAGAACATATTGCACTAAAGATCTTACAGTACTGATTAAGTGGCAAGAAATAACCTATATATGATGATGTTGAAAATACAAAGTTTTTTGGACATCTTTTTCTTTAAAAGTATTTTATGCTTTCTAAAGCCTGCATGTAAAGTTCCAAGTCCAATGTAATGTTATTAGGAGGAGGGGGGGTTGTGAAATCAACAGAGAAGAACCTTTTGAATGAGATTTAAGTGCTCGCTCTCTCTCTCTGTCTCTCTCTGTCTCTCTCTGTCTCTGTCTCTGTCTCTCTCTCTCTCTCTGTGTGTGTGTATGTGTGTGGTATGCGATGTTTCACATTAAAATCATGTGCCTATGCAAATGTGTCAAACATATATGGGAAAGATGACATGTCTCTCTATCATTTTCTACTGTATTGTTCTGTAACAGGGTCACTCACTGTAGTAGTGAGTTCTCCAGATTTACCCATGCCACACAAGCCACACATGCCACACAGGCTACCCAGGCCACCTATGCCACCTGTGCCACTGTACATGGCTTTCATTTGTGGTTGCCTGAGAATTCAACTAAGTTCTTCATGGCTGCAAAAAAGTATTTTTGCTGAGCAATGTCTCAATCCTACAATTCTGGTTTTAAATTGAGAATATAACACCAGTAGCACAGACACAAAGAACATTGAAAAGCTTCTATAAAGTCAAGGACACAGTCAATAAGACAAAATAAGAGCCTACAGAATGAAAAAAAAATTTCACCAACCCTACAAGTGACAGAGAGCTGATCTCTAAAATATATAGGGAACTCAAAAACTTGAGCCCAAAACCTTGAATAACCCAATAAAAAATGGAGTTCAGAACTAAAAAGGGAATTCTCAGCAGAAGAATTACAAATGACTGAAAAAGCACTTGAAAAAGTGCTCAACATCTTTAGCCATTAGAGAAATGCAAATCAAAACAACTTTGAGATACCACCTTACACCTGTCAGAATGGCTAAGATTAAAAACACAGATGACAGCCTATGCTGGAGAGGATGCAGAGTGAGGGGAACACTCCTCCATTGTTGGTGGGAACTTAAACTTGTCCAGTCACTCTAGAATGCAGTATGATGGTTTCTCAGAAAACTGGAAAATAATCTCCCCAAGGATCCAGCAATATCACTATTGGGCATATACCCTAAAGATGCACATTCACACCCCAAAAGCATTAGCTCAACTGTGTTCATAGAAGCATTTTTCATAATAGCAAGAACCTGGAAACAAACTAGATGCCTCTCAACTGAAGAATGGATTAACAAACTGTGGTACATCTACACAATGGAGTACTGCTCAAAGAAAGAAAAAATGATATCCTAAATATTCACAGGCATATGGGTGGATTTGTAGAATATCCTCCTGAATGAGATAATCACAAACCTAGAAAGATTAGCAGGGCATGTATTCACTCATTAGTGTACTTTAAACAAAAGGCACAGAACACCCAACCTGCAAACCATTGAACAGCTTGGTATCTGAAGCACCTTGGACTGGCACCTTGGAGCCCATTCCCTCCAGAGGCTAACACCTAACCCTGTCTTGATATTAGAATGAGGAAATCAGACTTGCCTGGAGTGGACGCTGAACTAATCTACCTTGGGATCTCTTGCCCTTTCTGGGGAGGGGATGAGGGGATGGGAGAAGAGAGACCGACTGGGAGGGGTTGGAAGGGGAAAGGGAGCTTGAATAAGGAGATACATGAATACAAAATGAGACTGTATTAAAAAAATTAAAAAGTCTACAAGCTAATGTAAAAAAATAACGTCTTCATATGACCTTTTTCACTTAATAGTGCATATATATATATATATATATATATATATATATACATGTATATATAAAGAATTCGGGCATTCTTTGTTTTCTGCTGAAACAAGAACAAGACACAGAACCATGACACAGAAGAAGCAGTGACTGGCCCTTCCCACATAGTGGATTTGATAACATCTTGATATTGTACATTTCAGCCTCTAAACTATGACAAAAATTTTTGTTGAGCCATCTTGTTCTGACTCACCCTGAGAATGACAAAAAAAAAAAAAAAAGAACACCGAAAATTGTGTATATTTTCTATCCCCAGAATAAATGTCATGTTAAAGGTTATAGTGTTTTAGTTTGCTATCTGAATATGAGTCTAATTGCTCATTCAGTATCAAGATATTTAAAACCAAAATGAAAGACTAGTCTACCAGTTGATTGACAATCTCATCTTTCAGCATTTGTTTCCAAGCCTAATAACTGGAGAGGTTGAAACTAAAGTACCTCAAAATAATCTTCCACTTTATTTTTATGATTCCCAAGGTCTTCATCACAATTCCTCCATATTTTATAATATAACAATTGCCTACTGTGTATCGGAAAACAAAACTCATCACCCAAAAACTCAGCCTTGCTGGTGCTTCATTCATATTTGTGAATAGTTACTGTTCGGAGTAATGCAGTGCTTCCTGATTTGGACTGCATTTGGATGATTATAACCTAAAGTTGGATTAATGAGTTTCATTTTCAATTTAGCCATTATGGGTCTGAGTAACATATGAGGAAAGAGTATGAACCATTTGCTCCAGTAATTGTAGCCTTCCAGTCTGGTTAACCACAGTGTTCTTCCACAAGTTAACTGGGAACCCACTAACAGGGAAAATAATGTGTCGGACATCCATTCTATTCTTAACACTTTTGTCCTTGTACAAAAAGAATGATTTTTATTCTCATGCCTATCACCCTCTCATCTCTCTCCTCCAGCTGAAGCACTCTCTTTAACAAACCTTTTTTGAGTGTCATCATTCTACATGTGACAGAGTTTCGAGTTGCTTGCAGAAGCAGAGGTCAGATGTTATTAAGTGTGAATAACTAAATTATTAGTTATACCATTCAATGAAATGATATCCTCAACAACTACTAACCCATAGGGACTTTGAAGCCTCATGGACCCCATCACATACATGAAATTTTAGCCAGCCTGATGTTTTGTAGTATTTGGCAGATAACCTCAATTGCAGTGAGTTCATGAGTGAAATAGCTTTGTCATATCCAGAAGACATATATGATACATACATCCCCATTCTTACGTCATGATTTATTACTGCCTAGTCTACAATATTACCTTTTAGCTTGTTTCTTGAAAGAAATGTTAGCTTCAATATACTCTATTTAGTTTTCATATACTATTTTAAAGTCTAACTTAGCTACTAATTAAATATTTCTTTTCCCCAGGGGAAGTAGGTGGTGAAATAAAATTAATGGGTATGTTATGTGTCAAATTCTATCTCAATGGCAATTACCCACTTCATTGTGATAGAGCTTCAGACTGACTAAATGTACTTCACACTGCCTTAGCCACTCCTACCCATTAATTATGATTGCTGAGGGGGTACAGTGGATACATTCTGAACAGTAGTCTAATATTCAGGTCAAAGCATGGCTTATCAAGGGTGGAAATACAAATAAGATTGCTACACATATATTTTCTTTGTGTTCATCTTTCCCTCTGAATTTTTTTTCCATCCCTGTATATCCTTATTCAAGGTCTCTTCCCCCTCCCAACTCATCTGGTCATTTTTCTTCTCTGCAACTCCCCATCCCCTCCCTGGGCAGGGAGCAGACAGTCCTACGGTTCCACTGACCCAATAATGCTTAGATCAGTTTCCACTTCTGGCCAAATCCAGTTCTTTCCCCCCTCCCTCAAGAGTGAGTCAGGTGTTCCTATAGTTGGACTGGGGTTTGAAGGGTCAGTCCAGGGTGTTTCTGATCCCAAACTGTTCGGTGGTTGTGGTTTGCCTCTTGGGCATGTTTGGCTTTTTTTCTTGTTTGTTTGTTTAGAGACCATCAGGGCCTAAAGTTAGAGTTCAACAACATCAAAACCCAAAGAAAGCATACCAACTCATGGAAACTAAACATCACTCAGCTGAACCATCTCTGGGTCAAGGAAGAAATTAAGAAAGAAATCAAAGTCTTCCTAGAATTCAATGTAAATGAATTTACAACGTATCCAAACTTGTGGGACACAATGAAAGCAGTCTTAAGAGGAAAATTCATAGTGCTAGACGCCTATATGAAAAGTGTCGGGAGTGAAGACTGATCCAAGCATTGTTGGGCCAGTGTGACCATAGGACTGTCTGCTCCCTGCCAAGGGAAGGGATGGGT
>PVIH01003633.1:49899-128168 GCA_004025045.1 Sigmodon hispidus
ATGATCAGATGGGGTGGGAGGGGGAAGAGACCTTCAATAAGGATATACAGGGATGGAAAAAAAAATTCAGAGGGAAAGCTGAACACAAAGAAAATATATGTGTAGTAATCTTATTTGCATTTCCACCCTTGATAAGCCATGCTTATGATTATTATCCTCTGTATAGTTATTGTTAACTCTTCGGCATTTTTTTTAAATTATTTTTACTTTTTTTTGATAAATACAAAAAAAAAGAAAAGTGTGTATATGTTTGTGTGTTTTTTATACTGCTTTGAGTGATACTACGATATTTATCTTTACAGTTACTGAAGATCTTTGCTCCTGCTTTCTCAATCTCTCTCGTCCTGGTAAATGCACAGTTTGATTTTGGCTTAAATATCCCCTGCAAGTAGATGGACCACAGTGACAATCACCTAAATGCACCTATTTTGTTGACTTTTCTGATTAACATGATGTCAAGAAATAAAATGTGAATATATTCTCCAACCTCTGCACTCTTTTGAAAAATAGTCCTACGACAAAAGAGAAGGCAAAGTCATGGGTTTTCAACTCAATTAGAAATTAATTTCTAATACAGATTACACCATTCTTTAGCCATACAAACTTAGGTATTGTGTTTAACATAAACCTATCTGTACAATACCTGTATAAGTTATATTCTTAAAATTTTGAAAATCAAATAATATAGTATGTATAAGTTTGTATTTCAATGAATGTTTTACAAGCTGAAACACTCATATAATTTGGTCTTTAAAGTCATTTTATTCATTGTTACATAATCTATTATTGTAATTTTTATTAAATAGATCAAGATTTATAGAAAGATGGAGAGATAACATACATATAGTGTATATAGTTATAGAAAATGCTTTATCTTAAGGAATTGCATCTTATCATTTCATTTATAGAGGAATTTATTTATTTATTTATTTATTTATTTATTTATTTATTTTCTGGCCAGGCTGCAAAATTTTATTTTCACACACATGCTTATATACTTTTCAAATGGGGAAATGAATTCTGGAAAAGGTGAATGGGCAAGGTGCCAGGGCCAGGTGGATGACTATTGTGGAGGGTGAGAAGGTTAGCAGTCATGTTACACTGCAAGGTTGCCTAGCAACTTAACCAGTTAATGTTTTAACTGACCACTAGATATTCTAAATAAATTACTTAAAAGAAAGAGGTAGAGGGTAGGGCTATTGTGTTAGTAAGGGAGAATAAGATTCTTCTCAAGACTATTATGTTGGTTATAGGAATGGAGAAATGCTTCATGTTAGTCTTAAGAATGGAGAAATATTTTATGCCTTGGTTCCCTGCATTTCCTCCCTTTTAATTACTTTAAACAAGGCATTAATCAGCAAGGGACAAATAACTTTCTGTGATGAAGCAGGGTTGAGCCATGACAGGAGGGTAGAGATCCAGACCCTTTTTAGGGATGTCCTCATTAAGGCCAATGTGCTAATGTGCATCTTTAGGGTATATGCCCAATAGTGATATTGCTGGATCATTGGGGAGATTGATATCCAGTTTTCTGAGAAACCACCATACTGCATTCCAGAGTGGCTGAATAAGCTTACACTCCCACCAGCAATGGAGGGTGTTCCCCTTGCTCCACAACCTCTCCAGTATAGGCTGTCACCTGTGTCTTATCTTAGCCAATCTGACAGGTGTCAGGTGGTATCTCAAAGTTGATTTGATTTGCGTTTCTCTTGGCTAAAGATGTTGAGCACTTTTTCAAATGCCTTTCAGCCATTCGTAATTCTTCTGCTGAGAATTCCCTTTTTAGTTCTGAAGCCAATTTTTTGATTGGGTATTCAAGGTACTGGGCTCAAGTTTCTTGAGTTATCTATATATTTTACAAATCAGTCCTCTATCACTTGTAGAGTTGGTGAAAATCTTTTCCCATTCTGTAAGCTGTCATTTTGTCCTATTGACTGTGTCCTTAGCTTTACAGAAGCTTCTCAGTTTCAGGAGGTCCCACTTATTGATTGTTGTTCTTAGTGTCTGTGCCACTGGTGTTATATTTAGGAAGTGGTCACTTGTGCCAATTAGTTGGAGGGTATTTCTCACTTTCTTTTCTATCAAGTTTGGCGTGGCTGGGTTTATGTTGAGGTCTTTGATCCATTTGGATTTGAGTATTGTGCAGGGTGACAAGCTTGGATCTATTTGTATTTTTCTACACACTACCATCCTGCTATGCCAACACCATTTGTTAAATATACTATCTTTTCTCCATTGAATATTTTGGGACTCTTTGTGGAAGATCAGGTGTTCATAGGTTTTTGGGTTAATGTCTGGATCCTCAATTAGATTCCATTGATCCACAAGTCTCTTTTTATGCTAGTATCAGGCTGTTTTTATTACTGTAGCTCTGTAACTTAAAGTCAGGGATGGTGATGCCTCCTGAGGTTCTTTTGTTGAGCAAAATTGTGTTGGCAATCCTGTTACTCCAAATGAAATTGAGTATTGTTCTTTCAAGGTCCATAAAATATTGTGTTGAGATTTTGATGAAAAGTGTATTAAATCTGTAGATTGCTTTTCATAGAATTGTCATTATTACTATTTTGATCCTACCTACCCAGAAACATGGGAGATCTTTCTAATTTCTGATATCCTCTTTAGTTACTTTATTCAGTCATTTAACATTTTTGTCAAATAGATCTGTTACTTCTTTGATTATTGTTACTCCAAGGTATTTAATATTATTTGCAGCTATTATGAAGGGTGATGTTTCCCTTATTTCTTTTTCAGCCCTTTTATCTTTAGTGTATAGAAGGTCTACTGATTTCTTTGAGTTAATCTTGTATCCTGCTACATTATGCTGAAGGTGTTTATCAGCCATAGAAGTTCCTTGGAAGAATTTTGTAGGTCACTTATGCATACAATCATGTCATCTGCAAATAGCAATAGTTTAACTTCTTTTTCAATTTGTATCCCCTTAATCTCCTTTCATTCTCTTATTGCTTTAGGTAAAACTTGGAGAACTATATTGAATACATAAGAAGAGAGAGGACAGGCCTGTCTTGTTCCTGATTTTAGTGGGATTGCTTTGAGGTTTTTCTCCACTTAGTTTGATGTTGGCTGTCAGGTTGCTGTATATCGCCTTTATTATATTTAAGTATTTTCCCTGTATTCCTGATATCTCCAGGACTTTTATCATGAAAGAGTGTTGAATTTTGTCAAACGCTTTTTCAGCATCTTATATGGGAACAAATCATGACAGAAGAGATGATTGAGTGAGAGGAGAAACAAGGAGGGAGAACAAAAGAGATGGAGATCTTAACAGAGGAAGCCAGTGTGGGGTTGGAAAAAGACCAGATGCTAGGGAAGCCTCCAAGAAATCACAGGATGTCACTGCTTAGGTCTCCACCCAATAGTGAAGGTGTTGCCTAGACAGGACTTCCCCTATAATCAAATGAATAGACACCCTAAGTGTCATTAGAGAACATACATCCAACAACAAATAGAGATAGAGGCAAGGATACATGGATGAGCCATGGGCTGAGCTCCTGGTGCAGCTGAAAGCAGGGAAGGAGAGTAGAGTCTGTATGTGCAAGGGGTAGGGATTATGAGGAAAACTCCCACAGTGATGGCTGGCTGGAGCTCTGGGGAGCTTACTGAATTAAGAACCACTGGGGAACCATCAAGAAAAGGATCTAGGCCCTCCAAGCATAGGCAATTGTCCACTGACATGGGCAGTATATGGAGCCTCAAGGGGAGGTTTCATCCTTTTTATGCATGGACTGGCACCTCTGAGCCCATTCCCTTCAGGGGAACACCTAACCTAGTCTTGATATTAGGATGAGGAAATTGAACTTGCCTGGAGTGGATGCTGAGCTGATACACCTTGGGACCTCCTGCCCTTTTGAAGGGAGGAGATGAGGAGATAGAAAGGAGGGAGGCTTAAGGGTGACTGGGAGGATTGGGATGGGTAATGGAGGGGGAGCAAGGAGATACACTGATTAAAAAGACTTTATTTTATAAATAGAAAAATAATAACATTGACAAAAAAAACCCAAAACAAAACCTCTTTTAGCTTTAATGGTAACCTGCTTGCAAGACACAACAAAATTTCATCTATTTTGAAAAGACAAAATTTCAAACCTCATACTTTCTAAATTCTATGAAGAGGTGAAATAGCAGCAGTATAAAGCTTGTGACACTAAACCTCTAATCAGCAGTTAAGATAAAATGGTTTGTAAATATATTTTATTTAAAGATACTCTTTAAAAATCTAATACATGGTCACAGATGCATAGTGTAAAAGTCTCATGAGATAATCTTTCTACTTCCAACTTTTTTACCATGGAACCAAAAAATGCATATTATTCCTTTATTCCTCAGTAAACTGAGTCTATTCTTCAACAACTTTTTTTGGCTAGATATATCTTTTACCTAGAAGAACAACTACATCTACATTCTCAGATAGTTGAATTATATGGAATATAGTAAATTTATTTGAAAATGGAGTAGATGTGTCCAGTCAGCTGATCAAAGAGGTTAGGGTGAAAGTTGATGTTCTCTAGATTTTTAAGTGCTTCCTGTGGCCAGAAACTGTAGCCAACACAGTGTGAACCAAATTGCTGGGCACTCTAAATGCTAGATCATGCACTCATTGATCACCTATAGCATATTGAGAAATATTCTGTATACTATAGATATAGTAATGGCTACATTAAACAAAAATTCTCCTGTTTATGAAATGTGGAATGTAGTGAAGGAAAAACAATAACTAAAATAAAACCATAGTGTGTTTCTTTTGCATGTATTTTGGAAAATCTATGAGCACTAAATAACTGAAACTTTTAAATTTAATTTCCAAATAATACCAGACATTATTTGATTGATCAGCTTTATTTAACATGATGAATTTATGTCTTCAAACAATTATTGATATATGCTTAGATCCACTATTTGTTTACTGTTGCCCAGAAGGATTGAGGGTCCACTTTATATTTTATATTAATTTTATGGTACTTTTCTCATTCTTTGAAGTTGATTTCTTATTTCCCTATATTTTGATTTCTTTTCATAGATATATTAGCAAGCATTTGAAATGACAAGGGGTCCTAAATTGAATTCTTACATCAAACTTTGGCAATATCTCTAATGAAAATTATCTTGGAAGCTCATATTTTTGTAATAAGTTGATATTCAAAACACAAATGCATACAATGTTTCCTACTGTGCTCTGATGCAGAGTTGAGAACACAGTAAATAAAGTGAGTCCCTGGATAGTAACACACATTCACTCTATCATAGAATGCTTTGTAAGTGTGCCCTGAAGAAATGCAGGAGGCAAGCAGAGAAGCAATCAGCTAAAAGCCTGATTAAGCAAGTGAGGTTCAAAGCAAGCATTTCAAACACTTAAGATTGATCCCTGAAGTTTCTCAGAATGGGAGCTGCCAACAAACAATAAGCCCATAGAGACAGACTCAAATATCAAATGCAAAAGTGGGACTATCAATATGTCAGAAACGCAAGAGTGAGGCATGATTCCAGCAATCTGAACAATGCAGTGCATGATTTAAAAGTCTTGCCTGTGCCATAGGGTAACTGCTGCCTATTCTGCGCCATCTGTGCACCCTTGGGCTATCCTGAACAAGTGAGATAGGAACAGACTACCAGATACTGTAAGAAAACAGGAAGTATGCTTTCTTTAAACTAGATCAACAGATTTCAGAAATAGCACATTTAAATATTTAAATGTGTGAAGGAATATTGCAAATTTAAAAATAATAATAAAATATTTTCCTACTCTTTCAACTTACAAAATTAATAAATTATTCCTATTCCATAATACTCAGATACCCCCACCCCATGCACACACAAACTTTCAAATACATGCTTGCATTCAGGGAAAAACAGTGACACAATTATATTTAACATAGTTATAATATTAATAAAAATATTTATGTAATAATGCTTTCCCATGAGCTTAAAAGCAGAAAAATTTCTTTAATATTGCAGTATTATAGTCAAACAAATTATTATACAGTATACTAAGTAAAAATAATTTAGATAACAAAGAAAAAACCCTTCTGAAATTTAAAACAGTTATGCATCTCCATGGTGGAAACTGTAATTAATATGGTGTGTATCTTCATGATTTGACCTAACCATTACAAAAAGTTATTATGGAGTTTCAAAATATGTATATCTACCTTCACTAGTACATGATGCCCATCCCCAGTATAACATAAAAAGTTAGCATCTATATGATTAGACTAAAACAGAAAGAAGTCTTCCCATTTATAGTTGTCCTGGAGAGCTATAATTTTAATGGTTGAAAGACATTTCTTTAAACAAGTTAAATTACTTTTTTTCCTATACACAATTACACTTATTTTCACATGTCCTCACATCTTTCTTTTACTTACATTTATCTTCCACATCTTCTTTTATACAGTTTCATATCCCTTGCCTCCACACAGATACAAATTTCCATACAGTCATAGCTATTAATTTAAAATCCATAACTCTTTCACCATATAACATTTTACATTTTTCTTACACACTTTCATCAGCTTTTTGCATAGTTCCTATACATAGCAACAACTCTTTCACACACCTTTGTCTCTTAACACACATATTCACACACACATATGCTTCTTCTCTATCATTCACTCACTCAGTCTCTCATTCATTCATTCTGTCACATTTCTTTCATCCTCTATCTAGGCTGCTTCTCCTCCTCCTCCTCCTCCTCCTCCTCCTCCTCCTCCTCTTCTTCTTCTTCTTCTTCTTCTTCTTCCTTTTAATTTTTTTATTATTATTTGGTGATTTTACATCATGCACCCCATCAAGCTCATTTATTAGTACTCTCAGTTCATACCCACTGTTATGATCTCTTCATTTACAAAAAAGCCCATTCATAAAAGAGGTGCTTTTCAAATTATGAGTTAGGCAACATGTCTCCAAATAGAAGACTTATCAGTTTTTCCTCACTACATAGAATTATTGGCTTCTGTTGATCCTCTATGGATCAGCAGAGGACTGATGGCTGTGGTAATAATTAGCATTTAGTTTCTGAGTTATCAGAATTTAATGCAATATCTCTAAACTTAAGGAATTCTGTAATTGGAATAAAATTCCATTATGTCAAGAGTGTTAATTTCTCTAATTTCTAGAAGATGAGAAAAATGCTCTTTTGGTAGTAAGTTGTTAAGCAGCAAATGGCTTTCAGGAAGACATTTTTTAATTCAGTTTCAGGCACTGTGTAAAAAACATTTACCTATTTTGCACATAAAAAGAATTTTAATTTGGGGGATTATGTTTTTATATTTTATATATATATAAGGTTTCAAATATATGCTGTCAGGGCTGTTCTACTGGTACCGTCTATGTAGCACAGGGCATCTGGTACGCATGGCATCTCTTCTACCTTAGCCTAATTTTACTGTTTTCTTTCTTTTTTTTTCCTTCTTTATTTTGAATTTATCAAAAAAACAGTAAAATGAATTTAAAATGTGGAAGAGTTAACAATAACTATAAACTATACTGTTTTCAATCATACATTTTAGAGCAATTTTCTGTTTTTATGCTCGTCCTCTGGCCAAGGGAAGATTATGGTTTTACATTCAGATTTAAACTATCAACTGGGATTTCATAAGATTTGTTCCAAAATCAATTTTTATTATTATCATAAATACACGTGTTTGCCTCCAGAGATGAAGAAAGACATGGGGCAATTGAAAGGTAACTGGACTATTATTCTCCTTCTGGGATTGAATGTATAATAAGGGTACTTGCACAATAGTAGAGGAAGTTAAATAACTTCAATGGTCAATTATTTTTAAGTAAGGAGGGTTAAAATTGTGTATCAGATGAAGTTTCCAGATGGGATATAAAACAGAGGCCAAAGACAGGCCTGTGCAGAAAGTGTCTTTGAAGAAGTTGTATGTGAAAGAAGTTGCAGGAAATGAAAGTGTCAGCACTGATCACAATCAGAAACTCCCAGGCCCAAGGGACTCTTAAACTAAACAAAAAAGCTAAGAAAAATAGTATAAACCATCTGATGATGATCTCTCCTAGCATTTGACCAAGAATAATGTGGAATAGTTTAAAATTCCATGTCTATCTTGAGAAATCGTTAATACAAAAAAGAATACAGTGTAAGTTCTTCCACTAACATTCATATATGTAACATTTCAAGAGTAGATAAGGACCAAGAGACCACCAACCTTTCATTTTTCCAGATGGACAAACTGACACAAAGCATGACTTAAATTCAGTACACAGTAGTACCTGTATCAGTTAAATTTTACTTTAGAGAATGACCAAATGTGTCTAATGGTGTCTATTTCTTTTAAGGCCAGTGCACACTTGGCTAGAAAAAACATAGTCATCAGGTGTTCTATACTCAGACATATCACTGGAACAATATATTATGACGGGACATTTTTAATCAGAATAAAAAGATATATAATAATGAGCATTAGCATCTCTTTTTAACCCGAAGTGGAACTTCTCAGGAATATTTATAAAACATGTAAACCAGGAAAATACGAGAAGAGAAATCCAACTCAAACATTCCTTTATCTCTCATGTCCTGCTGAGAGTTTTCCTGATACAGATATAATCTTGATATGGAAAATTATGTGTTCTCTTGGGACTAGTAAATTGGAGTATCAATAATACATACAGAAGGAAAAAGTGAGTAATATATGTCAATAAATAAACTGTATGCTTATAAACCATAAAAAATAAAGATAGTTTGAAAAAGTTTTTTGATACTAATATAGATTTATATGTGTGACATAGATTTATATGTGCTGAAACAGTCGTAGGTTCTAGGAGTGCATATAAGTGAAAAGTAATCAATGTAATGACTCTTATATCTTAATGATAATTAAGATATAGATATTCCCAAAATAATCTAACATAAATATTGGAAAAGTAAGGCATGTATTAAGAAGAATGTGTGTGCAGTAAAGAGAATTAGAAGTCTCAAATTAATACTTCATGGGAATGGTCACTATGTGGCCCACAATAATACTTATTTATGTAGATACCTATGTACTCATACAATAATAGAACATTTAGAGAAACTTAATTAGAATTTTAGACCCTTCCCATCTTTATGTAAATATTACCTGTAATTTTAATTCAGATGGAAAAAGGCTACAAGCTCATACTGACTCTGTAGCTAAGGCTGAGATACCCTGTTAGCACATGTCCACCCAGTTCTGTCACTCACATTTAATCTGTTCAATGCTCATTTGGGGCCTGCTGTGGCAAAAGCCTCAATAATTAATACTTCTCTTTTTTTCCAGTAACGTAAGTGATAAAGTAGAAAGTTAAAAAAAAGAAGATTGTAAAATAAAGTGATATAAGTGAATATGTATATATATATTATATATAATATATATGTGTGTATGTATGTGTGTTTGTATGTTCTGAAGTATCATTGAATTAGATTGAAATTTTGAAAGTGGTGAATATTAACATGCACTGAGCATATTGTGCTTCTGATGATTGGCTCTAAATGCTTTACATAATTAATGTTTAATCACCAAAACAACTCTAAGAAATATATGTCTACTTTATTGACATTTTACAGATACAGAAAGTTGGACTCCAAGAATTAAAGAACTTTTTAAAATTTAATCCTCTAATAGGCAAGAGAGCTATGGCACACTCTGACCTACTAAAGATTCTAACACACCTAATTTTCAGTTGGAAATATTCAGTCCTAGTTCCAAATAGAATTCTTGTAAATACCTTTTGTCACTTTCTGCACTTATCAAACCAGACTAGACTACAATATTAGTATAGACTACAGCCTTGGAGAAGACAGGGCTCAAATATAATACCAGTCATTACATCAGGAAGGACAATACCAATTGATTTTCCATAAGACAAAAATTCCAGAGCCTCAAATTTAAAAAAATAAATTGCAAAAGCCTAAAATTCCTTTTGTTTGGAATGCTATATGTTTAAATTAAAAAGGAACCTATAATTCTTATGAAATAAGGCCATTGTATAATAAGGGTATTATTATATATTATAAGGGTAATCTGAATTCTGATGTGGAGTTTAGCCACAGCATATGGCAATGAGGGAAATATTTTAAAAACATGCCAATCATCTGCAATGGCATTCCTTCTAGCTGATGGAACTCGCATTTTTGAGAGCATTGTAGCTAGATTTGCTCAAGGAAACTTCGAGAAATTACTGATTTATTTGACAAGAATTGAATGAACAGCAGTAAAAGAAGGCACTTATTACTCAGTAGTCTGGATTTTAGTAAATCTTTGGTCAGGATGTAAGGATCTGGGAAACAAGTCTTCACATACACAAAACAACAGAAAAAATGGCACAGAAGACGAAGGAAATTTCAAAAGGAATGCTTGGCCTATGCATACCAAACCATAAATTTTAAAAACAGCAGCAACATCTACAAACAAAAGCAAGTATCACCAAGTATATTCATGGTCTAAAAGAAACAACAATACACTGATCTGTCCTGATAAAAACATGGAAATAATTAATTATAATTAATAATAAATAAATTTAATAATTATAAACTTTAGTCATATCTGTAGCCACAGTGGTTATTCAGTATGATCAAATTTGCCAGGCACCTTAAATGCTAGATCACCATATTCACTTTATACATACTGTATGCTGAGAAACATTGGTAGTACTATATTCCTCCTAAAAACCTTTTGTAGAAAATTTCCTTTACAAATTTTTGTACTGTCAGTTTTTGCTTATATCATCCCACTTTATAAATTGATAATACTGTCTTTTAAATTTTTCAAAGCGTTGTTTTTCACCTTTGTACATTTCCAACATTGAATATGTGCAACATGTATACTTTTTAGAAAAAAAGATTTTAAACATTATTTTGTAAGTTTGACTCCACAAAACCACTATTACAAAGTTGTCTATATGTTTAAGCAAGTGAAGGTCATTTGTTCTTAAGCGTCTGTGATGAAGTTTGAGTTCTAGATGACTACCTGTGCAGTATAAAACACAGCATTTTGTTCTTTACTTGCTTACAAGATTTACTTCATTATGTAAAGTGTCATATTTACAATTTTATCAAATAAATTCCCTTTGGAAATAAAAAATATATATTTAATTTTGAGATTGCTTTGTCTAGAATTATGTTTTCTGAATTTTGCGGTTTCAAGATTTTTAACTCAGAGTTTTGATATTTCTAGATTTCTTTTTCATTAGTTTTGAAGGATTTCATAATAACAAAAACCTTTTGAGGACCATCTCCAACAAGGTTTTGTCTCAGGATTAGGGAGATACCTGACTACAGGAGAGGGGAATCTCTGCCTGAATGTACAAGAATCAGATTTAGAGCAGTTCCTCTTATTATAACTGTCATGGCACATAACAATGAATGCATAGGCTTATATACCCATCATGCAGATTCACCTCAAGGCAATGTGCAGGGTGAATTCTCAGTGCCATAGGGAGGGTGACTAAGTAAACAATGGAGGGGGAACCTGCAGCTTTTGTTCTGCAAAGGGTAAGGCACTCTCACTGAAGGGTGAGTCTGTAAAGGCCTAATTTACACAAGAAGCCAGACCTGACTGCTCAGGTCTTCAAGCTTCAGAATAGATGATGTCTTGATACCTGCAACTAGGAGTTGATAAATTATCTTTTTTCTTAAAGCTTTAAGTTACCGGAGAATATCCTCAAATGTATGGTGAATGTTGTACCCAACAAATGAGTGTTCACACTGCTAAAAGTTCCCAAGAAATGAATTCCAAGGAAATAACAAATGAGGAAATTGCATTCACACACAAAATACCCTGTGTAGGAAACAGTTTAACACATTCAAGGCAATTAGCACCAAAACTTCATGAGATTTTGGCTTCACCTTCCTTAGGGCCCTTGGCTCTGATCTGTCAGCCTTTTCCATGCCAACTGCAATTTCTATCATCGTATAATATGTTTTTATTTTATTCATAATCCAATTCTTTCTAGATCCACCCCTGTCCTTTTCCTGTTCACCCTTTTATATTATATATATGTATATATATACATATTACTTATAAATAAAGAACATCATGCATCAAAATTTGCCAGATACTACCTCTGTACATCTCAGTGAACTTCTGTACAAGTGGCGTGATCATTTTGAAGTTATGGAGCTTCACACTTGGCTTTGTACCTTTAATATAAAATATATTTGTATGCATTTAACTACTACCAAAATACAAAATCTATATTAGAGTTAAAATTAAAATTATAATTAGCCTCATATCTTTTCTAACTCAACTGCCCAGTATCTACATTTCAGTACTTTCACACTTACCCATTTTTGTTCTCCATTTCATATGTTTTGTTTGGTTGTTTTATTCTTATCATTCCCAAATGGCACTATTTATATCATCTTAGATATGCGGCCTTCCACTGAAGCATGGTCAGTTTACCAGATTATACTCTAAAGGAAAAGAATGACTCTTCCTCTTCAAGCAGATATCAACTAACAATTACTTCTCAGCTATACTCAAAGAATCTGAGCTAATCTCAACTTTCCATGCTGGGATTCTGACTGTCTTGTGCTTGCACTGTTCCTGTACATTATGTCAAAACTGCTCTGAGTTCATATGTGCCAGTGCCCTTTTGTATCCAGGTGATACTGTTTCCTCATACTTATCTGCCTTCTTTGGCTCTCCTACTTTTTCTATGTGCTATCCCCAAAATGATCCTTGAGATTTGAGGACAGAGTGTAATTTAGATATTCCATGGATGGCTGAGTGCTTCTCAGGCTCTTATGTTATGCTTCACAACACTTATGTGTCTCTGTGGTAATAATTATCTACTGTAAGTAGAAAATTGTTTGAGGGGTATTGGGAGGTTTACTAATCTACGGGTATAAGGATAATTAATTAGGAATCAATTTAATACTGTATTTATTTAATATAATAAGTGTATTGCACTGATATTCTGTAGAAACAGTTTGCCTGCAAAATTCATGCGTGAAGGGAAACAGTTTACTGCTCCTAGAACTTTTTTTAATGACATTGATTCACAACTAAGTCAAACAAACATATATTTTAAAGTTATCTTGAGTTTGAAATTTGGGTCTAAGGATGTTGCTTTGGAAAAAAGGTTCTGCTCTTGTTTTCCCAGAAGATGAGAACCTGTGGATTGCTTCTATAAGAGTAGGTTTCATCAACCAAGACCCCCTGAAAAAAATCTTTGATAGGAAGAGATGGCCATATTAGCTTTCAGGATGCCAATTAAGATGATCCAGCTGGCACCTTGGATCCCACTCCCTCCAGAGGAACACCTGACTCAGTCTTGATATTGGGGTGACAAAAGTGTATCTGCCAGGAGTGGATGCTGAACTAAGCCATATTGAGACCTTAGGACGTCCTGCCCTTGTTGGGGAGAAGATAAAGAGATGTGAACAATATTTGTATTCATTATAAATGGTTAATGGTCATAGTAAAAAATGGATTGAATTTAGATGAAAGAGCTAGCTACCAATATGCTTGAACCATAGAACAAACAGTATGAAATTAATACAAGCCTTTGTGTGATTATTTGAGGCTAGTCATTTTGAGACTGCAGGTCTGTGGGTCTGTACTACCAGCTACATGGGCCAGAAGCCACTTGTTACACTCTATCTCTTTAATATTCCAACTTTCCCCCAATATCTGGCTTGGGGTTTTCATTATATACCAAATATATTTTATGCAATATACTGTAATGAATGTAAGTGAATAAAAGACAAGAACTGTTATAATTTATGCAATATATTGTAATGATTGTAAGTGAATAAAGGACAGGAACTGTTAGAGTTCCTTTGGCTGCAATGTTGATTAAATGCCCCCAAACAACGATTCATAATATAGTTGTAAACAATTTTAAAGGCAGAAAATGACCTTAGTGTTATAGTAAGAGCTATAGCAAAACAATACACCAGATTTTATGATCAATTTAGAGTGACGGTGAATTACCTTTTCTCTATGCTTTTGTTATAAGAGATTCATTAATTTAGGGTGGTGAGCATATTGTATATCTGTTCAGAATAAATAGCATTCATTATTTAATGCATAGAAAACAGTTACCCTTAGTAGGTTTTGACTTAGTCAGTGAAGTTTTTAAGTACAGTACACTTAGTTAGGGTACTCCCTAAAGTCTTCCTTTTGGACTGTGAATCTGGAGCACCTTCAAAGCTCTACATGTGCTATCACTACTAACATAAATTTGAAGCACTCTAGCAACTCATATATAATAAAGAGAATTTGTACAGAGAGATTAGAATGAAGAAAATCAGGAGATGCTGTATTTAAACTCTTTGCTTAATAGTGTCCCAGCTTTAGAGTATTTGTCGCCACTGATTTTTCCAAATAGAATCAACTTTATTCTCCATTGAACATTGGATGTGATGGGTTCATTAAAAAATGGCTTGTGAAATTCCTAGGGAAATGTGTCAGACACCAGAATAAGCAATCTCTTTAAATTATAGATATGTAGCTTTGATAAGTTCATTTTCACAAGTTCTACCTCTTTTTGTCCCATGGTACATACTCAGCTTAAGGCACTTAAAGTTAACATGGCATAAAAAAAATAATGGAACTCACAAAATGTATGAGTAGATTATAGTTGACTGTGATTGAGAAGGAACATTATTCATAGAAAAACATAAGCATGCTTCATTTATCTGAATGACCAAGAAGAGGCAAAGATGTGGATATGTGAGTTGATAGCATAGTAGAAAGGGAAATAAGCTGGGAAGGCATTGAGGAAAATGTCCAGAGCAGTTTGGTTTGAGGCATGCTGACATATTGAGGAATGCCAGGCAAAAGTGATCTTAAGGTTACAGCCTGTGCCTTGCAAAATAGTAAGCAGAGCATAGTGGGAAGCTTTTGTGTTACCATATTGTACTTATTGATTTTAGCTCACAGGTCATAGAGAAGATTAAGGTTCAATTTAGGAATTTGGGGCTGACATACTGATTTCAACATTTCTATGCATACACTTGAGTACAGAGTATGTATCTATAATTTCTATTCAACTCCACACCCAAACAATAGATGGGCATATTATCAGTACAATCACCAAGATGGTAAAAGATATTGTTTGTAAAAAATGAAGACCATCTCTTAAAATATAAAAACGTGTAACAATTTTAAAATCTCAAAGTAGCATTTTCTAAAATGAGTGCAACTTATAGTTAGATTTTTTCTGTTCAACTCCTGGTTTAGCAAATGATATAAAGATTTGTGTCAATGTGCCAGAGAAAAAGATTCCAGAATAAAAAAGGCAGAGACTTTACTGTAGGAAGCAGAAAGAATAATAACTAAATATTTCATAAAATGTATTTTGAATGGACTAAAAAGTAGAATAATTGATTATGAGAATGGAAATACTGTACAGGATTGAGTATACTTAACCACTGCATATTGCTTACAGTTATGGAAATACCACATAAAATAGTCTTAAAAATACCAAATGAATATACATTAGTAAGTAGCTAGAACTTCAACTTAGAGCACTAGTATGAACAAATGAACAAATAACCACATTAGAGGGAGTGAACACCAACAGTAATTGAAGTGATAAACATGTAGACACATTTTCATTATTAAAGACCAATCAACATGAAAGAGGGAAATCTCGTGGGGCCCCAGTACTAGACAAAGAACTACAGACAACTAAGGAATGAAGGCAGAGAACAGTCAGCATTGTCTTTCAGGAAA
Organism: Sigmodon hispidus; assembly: GCA_004025045.1. NCBI lineage: Eukaryota > Metazoa > Chordata > Mammalia > Rodentia > Cricetidae > Sigmodon > Sigmodon hispidus. The sequence continues at coordinate 65,580 of PVIH01003633.1, forward strand.
GAGCACAACACTTGGTTAGCAACATAATAGTCAGTCCTAAAGTAAAATTATATAGGCATATTGTATGTATATATTCAGGAATATGTAGCAACAATTACAGAATAGGCAATGGACTTGAGAGTACAAGGGAGGCATGCATAGGAAAGAATTGAGGAGGAAAGAAAAGGGGAAGTGATGTAATTATATTTTCATTTGTTAATGAGAATTTGAGCATATGAGTATCAGTTGTACCATACTTATTCCACTATCAATATTAATATATTTAGGGAGCTTAGTTTTACTTTTTTCTTTTTTGTTTCAGTAAAGATCTTTCTGTAACATAATAAATAAAATGTTACTTTAAGATTCAATGTTTGACAGTTGGGAATTTGTTACCCATTTTTACCAGAAGAAAAAAGGTTTTTATATATATGTATATAACACAATATATAACACTATTCTTTCATAGGCCACCCACTAGTTTTCACTCATAAACAAAAACCTGAAATGATTCACAATGTGTGTCATGAGATAACATACTTTCTAAATTATGCATCTTAAAGGTACAGTTACTCATTTAGCAGTTTCGTACATTTTGACACTTGATTTGCACAATTTTACCTCACATATTTGATTTTTCTGTACATAAATGGAGAGTGACTCTATTTACAGATTTAAGTTTTAAAATGCAAGCTGTATGTTTAATACTCAACAATGAAAGAAAATGATGCAATCAGAAAATAGGCAAAAGACAGGCTGTTATCCAAAATGTTGTAAAAGGTAGATAACAAATGTGTGAAAATATTCAGCTTTATTATCTATTAAGATGATGCAAATTACTATAACATCATATCTATTCTAATAAAAAGGCTATGCTAGGCGTATATATAGTCAATTCTAACAAGAGTTTTGATAAACTGGATCATTCATTCGATGATGATGAAACAATAAAATGGAATAAACATTGTGACAGTTTTATAATTAAGGTGGTTAATGTTGTCTGTCAACTTGTGAAGAGAATGTATAACACATCAGACATGCCTTTGAATATGAGTGAAACCATCTGATGGTTGGGTTCCAGACTAAGTAACAAGGAGAAGCAAGCAGCTCATTGTCTCTCTTCTTCCTGCAGGTGAATGCAATGTAACCAGCCAAATTACACTAGTATCTCTGCATCCAGAGTTGTTCTACCTCCCACGGCCATAGTTACAGAGGAGAAAACCCCATATATGTTTCAAATTTGTAAGAATCAAAAACCCATACTAAAGATTTGTGAAAATGTTTTTACATGAAAACAAGCTTTTATTTTTATGGGGTATTGTGAGTTTTGTGGTAATTAAGAATTAAGTTTTAAGAAAAATTTTGTGGTGATATATACTTAATAAAAATACAGATAAAACACTGTCTCAAAAAAGGAAACAAAATAAAGTACTCTGAATTATTAGAATATTATTATATAGAATATATATTAGAATTAATATTAGAATAATATTAGAATTATTATCAGAGCCATCTCTCGAGTCTTTTTTTTTTTCTGAAGAAAGAGTTTTCTGTGTAACAGTCCCAGCAGTCCTCGAACTTGCTTTGTGACCAAGCTGCACTTAAACTCACAGAGATCCTCCTGTCTCTGCCTCCCAAGTGTTGGGACTAACATCATGAGACACCACTACCTGACTTTTATGACCTGGCTCTGTGGTTGACTCTCTGATAATCCAGATTAATTTTATTCAATATATTACCACAAAAATTTATATTATTTTAATTAACAGTTTTATAGCTATCACAAAGTAATCCTAAACCATGACTAGAGATATCTTATTTTCTCTTCAATGTGTACATTGATTATGTAAAGAACAGTTTATCTTCAGCTCATTTAAGTAGTAAGAATGTTAATCTTTTATTGCAATGTATACTGAAATGTACATGGCCTTTCTTAACTTTCATTTTTCAGGTATTTTTAAATTTATAATTTATAAACATTAAAGTAGGTGATGTCAAACAAATTGTCATATAACAGCAATAAAACAAATAATACTGATTTAATACAAATAACAGCATGTCTTAAATCCCAAAACTATATGGAATTTAAAAAATTCAAAAAAAAAGTCCTTTTTATAATTGTTAGTGGCTTTAATGGGCTAGAAAAGGTATAAAAGAATGCACATACAAAGGCCATGTAAAGATCTATGTGTCCATGTAAATTCTCTAATTACAATTATTTCAGTATCACTATATTTTCTGTATAGGAAAATTTAAGAATACTGTCATAATGAAGGTGGCTGATGCTGGAGTTTTGGATAGTAGACAGTAAGATCTACTTCTTGGGCAAGTACATTTGAAAATCTACAATATCTTTAAATTAAAGTGAAGATCAACTGAAATTGTTATCATACATAGCTCTTTGTATATATTAGTACTTAAAAACTGAAAGATAAGAAATTATATGTTCATAAGTCAATGAAGTGATATTTCTAAAAAAAAAAAAAGAAAGGAAAAGAAAATGATCACTATCACATTTATGTTATTACACATACTAACTTTCCTCTTTACCTCATTTCCTTCATAGACATTGAATAACAAAAGGGCCATTTTTCAGGTGTTTCTCTGTAGGTAACACATTCCTGCTATGGATGATCAGTAATGAGCAATATACAGACAGTTACCTTTATGTCTAAGAAAGTATCAACAATCACATACTCCATGAAGGGGTCAAGAAAGCCCACAACTGAATGGCAATGGCTTAGTTACTTTCACCCAGAACCTTCAGAGCCTCCCCACCCCCCGCTGAGTGGGGCATGCACTTCACAGTAGCCATTGCAAGGAGAGATTTATTCTGGCATTAGTCAAACAAGCTAAAGGAAAACTGTTTTTTTTATCCAACCAAAAATAATGTGATTATATATACCTTCCAAAGACAATGATTTGTCTCCACTTAGAACATTTTTAATACTGGAAATATCCTGTAGCTGCATCTGGTGGCAGAACCTATTGAACAAAGTCCATCAGCAGGCAGACATTTAACCCTGGCTCAGCAAGTCATGTAATGACCATCATAGCACTAGTGTAGCACAGTCACAGGAAGACCAGCTTGTCATTAGCTCTGAACATTCATGGGAGGACCATCTTGTCTTGGAGTTTCATGATTTAAAACTTAAGTATCCAAGGCTCTGACAGACAGGGTTGTCAGGAGGTAACAAGAGGGAAAAAAGTGGAAGAAGCTTTCGTGAGATTCATGAAACATCCAGGAATGCATATGAAACCTCAAAATTATTATGAGTAAGGGCTTACTTTCCAATACAAAATAAAAATCAGAAATCTGAAATTTTTCACCTAGAAAATGAGCCTCATAAGACATTGCCTTCCCTTTCAGTGTCTGCTTATTCTATTTTCATCCAGCATTGCTCTATGCAGGATTCACATGCACTTTTAACATTTGTAGGTATAAAACCTCCCTTACAATGTTTCCCTTCAATTTGAATGTAGCCTTTGAAAAGAATGACCATTCAGAAGAGTTCTTCATTCAGGCTATCAGTGAATACATTGACATGTCCATCATCACAGCCATGACATTTTCTTTAGTATTTTCTAGCCCTTATTCCCATGACCAAGCAGGAATTTAGACAGTTGTAACAGCAGACCTGAACCTAGAGCTCAAGGCTCATATCATCTTCTTCCCAGAAAGGCACTGTCTAATGCACATCTGCTTACTGTCTCTGTATAAAGCCTGTGAATATTCACTCTGATATTTTTCTTAATGGAAATGTAATTGTATGTGTGTGTGAGTGTGTTTCTCTTATATAGCACTTTATATATATATATATATGTATACATACACACACATATATATAGAGAGAGAGAGTATGGTATAACATGCACATATATATATATATACATATATACACATATACCACCATTCTCATAGCTTCATTTTAGAAAATGCCATGCATTTACTGTTTTTCTCAAATAATAATGCTGACTCAAGATTATGAGCAGACCTGAAATACAAGCAGATAGCTAAGATAAATGACGCGGTGACTCATATAATTTTCTTAATTGGAATGGGCTTAGATTTTATATGAAGACTCCACCATCTCCCTATGTACCCCTTACATAAGAACAGAGATAAACAGTTAATGAAAACCCCTTATGATACAACTGGTTTATAGTCTTCAAGTCTAAATTAGTTTGAAAACTATAAGCTATTCTCTCGATTCCAAGTAGACTAACAGCTACTTTAGTGAGACTCTAGACTCTGTTATTATAGTAAGTTTAGCTACATTTGAACATGTGACATCAACATTAATCAGATAATTTGTTTAAAAAACTAAAACATGCTATGTCTGTAAAAGTATAAAACATAGAGAAAACAATTAGAGAAACAAAATATGTTTAAGGAGTATTGTGATCTCTATACGCAAAAATACCACAAAGGAACATTGTGCATCTTTTCACTTCTGAAACATTCAAATATACATGTCTCATAACTTGTGGTTAAAAAAATATGATCATATATATTTGAATTCATGAATGGTATGATATTATCTGTTTCTTTCTCAGAGAATCTGTAGACATTAAAGATTGTATATTTATAATTTCCTTGCCTGGCATAGTAAAATAAGTTGGAATTGTTCAGGGAACTTACATCCCACTTCTGAGCTTGTGTAGTATTGGAAAATCCTATGCAAGATGCCTAGGAAGAATAGGTAATAGTTTTACCCAGCTATGAACCCTATGAACTATGAGACTGTCCAGGCATGCTGTCACCTCTGATGCAGTACTAGTGTAGTAAGAGTCTCAGGCCCAGAATAGCCCCAAGATCTGGACCAGCTGTTCCAGATAGATCACCCACAGCTGCTTGGTTCCAATAATAACACAGATTCTTTGATGCTGTTTGGCCTATGGCTCATGCATATTACTTGGTAACTCTTAACTCTTAAACTAATCCATGATTAGCCAAATGGCCTAGAACTTTTTCTCAGAGCAGCATCTTGTTTTCTTTCTTCTACATCTGTATTGGCATCCCTGTTCTATTCTTCCTCTTCACAGAATTTTCTTAGTCTGGTAATCCCACCCATACTTCCTGTCTGCCTTCTGGCCAATCAGCACTTAATTCAACTCATAGAAGAGACAATTATCTACAATGTACAAGAACATAATCTCAGAGCATACTGGCATAATTTATATAGGGTAATCAACTACTTTCTAATTATATTTGAGATCCACTACTCAGAAGGAATTCATGATTGGTAAGGTGGTAGATGAGTGCCCATTTCTTTGGAAGAAATTAATATTATTCTTGCTAGGGCACAGGGAACATTGCAGGAACTGAAGAAAAGGCAAGATCTCAAAGATAGGAAGGGCTGAGGAAGGCTAGTTTCTGAACAAACAGCCACTTTAATCATGATCATTTATCAAACAAGGTTCTCTATAGAAGGCCTGATTATGACTGTGCCTGTCAACTGCCATCATGAATCAATGAGAGGCCACAGAACCCTACCACTCCCTACTGCACAATTTATTACAGATGATTTCTGGGAAGAGGAACCATCAGTTTTAGCTTTGTATACACTAATGACCTCAACAGGCTCCAAAGAACAATTACAAATTTATGATCACACCGACTATCTTGGTTAAAGGCAGAGAAACACAAAAAAGGGAGATTTGGAGAAATATCAGAGGTTGATTCTGTTGGGAGTGATATAAAGGCTGGTTGGGTAGTCAGAAGGCACTGCATGAAAGCTTCATTCAGATTGTCAAAGAACATATCTTTTAAAAGTTATTTTTAAAATTGTATACACATCTTTCCATTAAGACAATGATTAATTGAATTTTTTTCTTAAACTTGCACATGTGAACTGAAAAGACTAATGTGAATACATGCATCTCACTATGACAATGATTTCTTCAGTCTTATGATGTGATTTTGTAATATGTTTGTTATATGCAAGAAGACTGTTCAGTTCTTAAAACCTCAAACCTCCAAGGCCTTGAGTTATTATTTAAAGACTTCACAGTCAACCAAAAATATTATTTTAGAGACTTTGTGGAGATGTTTTCAAAAGCATCTTGTCTGAACTTTAATATAAATGGAAATATTTTATCATTGATTTGACATTTAAAATATATCTTAGCTAGATATAAAACATGTGAATTACAAACTTTTCTCTGTCAATACTATAAATCTTTCGCTGCCAAATTCTCATATTTGTTGTAAAGGACACCCGATTTACAATGATTTATATTCTTGTAGAGATAAGCAAAGTTTTCTACCGGAATAAATATGAGTTGGCTTTTGTTTTTCCCTAAAATAGAAAATATCTCAAATGTTTGCTGTTGGTCTCATCTCATAATTTTTTTCTTACAACAATGTAATTTTTATCTGTATCTCGAGTTCTATAACGGATTACAAACAGATCAGTTTTGTATTACTGCTTCTGTGATTATTTTGGTATTATCTCAGGGACTCTGGCATCTCAAAGATTAAATCTTTTATTCAGACTCCATATATGCCATATCATCTGTCATTGTTTTGATATTTTTTCTCATCCACTCTGGAGGAGTGGTGCTGGGAAGGAGATTTGCTATTTCTTGTACAATGTCAGTGTGATTTGTCAGTCTCTCTTCTGCTCTTGAACTTCTCATTTTTGTTAAAACATTTGTGATGTCTCACTGAGTTACATTCCCCAGACCTTAAGCTTTTATTGGGAAAATTTTTCAATGGGTTATGTTTAGAAGATAATTAGTTAAATTCACTAAGTTTATTTGAAAAATACTGCATTGGATACAGTAGGTAGCTTCCTTATTATTACTTAAGGATTATAATTTCTTCCTGTGAAATCTCAGTTTTAGAAGCAGGCACAGAATATCACATTGATCATGAAGATTATGGCTGATAACAGAGACAGTGAAAGCTTTTTAAGTACTTATTCATTTAAATTCATATGAGATAATGACATATACCATATATAGTATATATTATTATCCGACATTTCATATATATATATATATTTCTTATATGATGCATATCATTCTTTGATCTAGTCTTCCTATTATCCTGCCTCAGCTCCTCCCCAATACTACCAAATACCTGTTCCCAGAGCCCCTTCTACTTTCAATCTCATTTTCTGTGGCCAACTTTGAAGTTCCAATTTGTGGTGCATTGAATGAGAACAACCCATATAGGCTCCTGCATTTGAATGCTTTGTGCCTGTTGGGGAATATTACTTAAGCTATGTAAAGATGTGTTGCTTTTGTTTATGTTGCATTTGTTTAATTATGTAAAGGTATGTTGCTTTTTAACTTGCCTGCCTATGGCACCTGACTGGTTCAATAAAAAGCTAATGGCCAATAGCCAGGCAGTAGAAGGACAGGCAGGAATGACAGGCAGAAAGAGCAAATAGGAAGAGAGAGCGAGAACATGAGGAGAGAACAGAGAAGAAAGAGAGATATCTATTGCCAGTCAGCCAAGCAGCACCAGACAGACAGACAGACATGGAGTAGGACATACAGAGTAAATGAAAGGTAAAAAACCCTGAAGAAAAAGGTAGATGTTTAGAAACAACTTAATTTAAATTAAAGAAAATAAGTTGGCAAGAAATGACCCTAAGCTAAGGCTGAGCATTGTTAACTAATAATTCTCCATGTCATGAGTTAAGAGCTGGCTGGTGGCACAAAGAAAGCCAGATACAATTGCCAGTTTAGGAAGAACTAGGAGGTTTGGCCTTAATAGAGAAGGCTTGTCCCTGGGGGTGGGTTTTGAGATTTTGTAAGACATGGCATGCCAACTGCATGATCTTTGTCTCCAACTGCAGATCAAGTGTGAATTCTCGACAACTGGTCCATCACCATGCATGTTTGCCTGACTTCACACTCCTTGCCATATGATCAAGAACTTACTCTCTGAAATGATAAGCAAGTCCCAATTAAATGTCTTCTTCTATAAATTGCTTGACTCATGGTGTCTCTCTTCACAGCAATTGTAACCAAGGCACACAGAAGTTTCACATTTGCCTTGACAATAGTGAAAAGAGCTTCTGCCAAACTTTCATTATTTTCATACCCTTTTCTGAGCTAAGAACATTTCTTGCAGCTTTTTCTTGGAAAACATGAATCTTCTGTTGCAGAATCAGAGGCATTCTTGAAAATGTATTCACTCCTTATTTCTACTTCTACTTATCCTAACACTATGGTGTAATCAATTACTGACTAGTATTTTGACGCCAAAAGTCCTGAGCCTTCACTGAGAAAACACACCGGTTTATCCAGAAGGTCACCATAGGACAGGTAGCTTTTAGACATCTCTTGAGGTTGGTGTCTAGATGTTCACTTTGTGTTCCCCTTTTTTAGCTTATATTTCTGAAATAAATGACTTCTTTCATCCACAATGTATCAAACTCTGTCTGACAGAACATAACCTATGGGATTAGAATATTTTAGACTTTGGCTTAAAAAGAAATAAAATAAAAATACAATCTACAGAATGATAATTACATTCAGAATTTCTGAAGAAGTATTTTAGAATGAGTGTCAAGAAAGAACTCAAATAATTGAGGGAACTCCACATTTAACAATAAAGAACATGCATACCCCGATAGCTTTCCTCGTTAGGTAACCACCTTTGGTATGTTTTTTGTAGCTTGATTAGTATTTAATTAACAGCTAATATTTACGTATAGGTGAGTGCATACTATGTTTATCTTCCTGGTTCTGGAGTACTTCACTCAGATGACATTCTTCTAGTTTTATCCATTTGCCTGTAAATTACATGATGCCATCTTTCTATTTTTAATTTTGAATAATACTTCATTGTGGAAATGTACCAAATTTTCTTTATTTATTCTTTAGCTGAGGACCATCTAGGTTATTTCCAACTTCTGACTATTGCAAATAAAGTCATAATGAATATAACTGAGTAAGCATCCTTTGGGGTAGTATGGAGCATAATTTGGGTATATTCCCAAAAGTAGTAGAGCTGTATCTGGTGGTAGATAAATTCCCAGTTTTCTGAGAAACCACTATATTGGTTGTAGAAGTTTAAACTTTCATCAGCAATGAAGAGGTGTTCCCTTTGCTCCATATCTTGCTAGAATGAACTGTTACTTGTGTTTTGTATTTTATCCATTGTTACAGATGTAAGATTAAATTTCAAGGTAGTTTTAATTTGCTTTTCCCTGGTAGACAAGGATGTTTAACATTTCAATAAGCATTTTTTTAGCCATTTGCAATTCCTTCATTAAGAAGTCTCTGTTTACGTCTGTACTCCATTTTTAATTGAATTATTTGGTTTGTCAGTGTCTATTTTCTTGAATTCCTTTATATTGCAGATATTTAACCCTGTCTATGGAGAAGTTGGTGAAAATCTTTTCCCATTTTTTAGACTGCCATTTTGTTCTATTGACGGTATTCTTTGCCTTACAAAAGTTGTTCAGTTTGGTGAGGTCTCATTTATTAATCATTGATCAGAGTGCCTGTGCTAAATGTGTTCTCTTTGGAAAGTTGTCTCCTGTGCTAATGTGTTGAAGGCTGCTCCCCATTTCCTCCATCTTATTCAATATTTCTGATTTTATGTTGAGGTTTGTGATTTACTTGGACTTGAGTTCTGTGCAGAGTGATACATTTGCATTCATCTACATGAAGACATTCAGTATGATCAGCACCATTTGTTGCAGATGCTTTCTTCTTTTACAATGAGTATTTTTGTTGTTTTATCAAATATCATGTGTCCATGGATGTGTGAATTATTGTCTGGCTTTTCCATTGGATTCCATTCATCAACATGTCTTTCACATCAATATAATGTAGTTTTTGCTGTAGCTCTGTAGTACTACTTGAAATCATAGATTGTTTCCTGGGGAAAGAAAAACAGAATATATTCTGTGGGTGGACTGTGGGTAAGGTAAGGACTGGAGCAGAAGGGATCACTTGGGCGGGTATTGAGGAAGACAGGTCAGGGGAAGACAAGTGGAATTGTGTGGTTGTAGGGGATGGATAGTATGAAGACCTAGTGCATTGGAAACTTCCTAGAAATTACAAAGATGACCCTAATGAGTAGTCCTAGCAATGGAAGACACAGAATCTGAACTAGCTGCCTTTTGTAGGCTGGCAAAATCTTAAATTTATGGCATAAATTAAGGCTCATATTTACACAGCCCTACAAAAACTTGTAATCTCCAACACTTAATCCTCACATAAATGTCATGTCTTAATTTTGTAGGCATTATTTGAATTGGAAAACATTATAATTCTGGAATGTTTATTTTAGCCATTTTTTGATAAAAAAAAGAAGTGATCGTTGCTCTACCAAGAGGTGTTATTTAGCACTTATTCTAGAGTCCACAAATTGCAACTGATTTTTCTATTTATCTTGATTGAGAAGAAGAAAGGAATATCTTAAAAATCATACATGCATTAAAATGTGGTGAAATTACTAATAGCTTCCCTAATTTCACTTTAAAATTTACATCTATTTTGTAATTCTTTGTACTATTAACCCTAAAATAGAACTGGCAATGTTCTTAGTTTATAGAGTTCTTGTTTTAAGTACTTACAAGGAATAAATTTCAAAACTTAAGTAGTGCTTATGTTTCATAAAAGCTTAGAAGAAGATGTTAGTAATTATGTTAGACATATACAGATTTAAATGTATGCTCATTTGTCTGTAACCAGGTTTTATTGAAAGCCTAGTTCTTCAAGAATAGATTTTGTTTATTTTGTCATAGAGAATTATTTCTTAAAAAAGCATCCATTGTGCTTGGTCATTCATACTAACTGTATTACAACCTTGTTAGTATTTATTTCAATTTAAAAAATAGAAAACAATAAACAGTTAAAAATTAGACAAAAAATAGAAATTATCTTTTTCACAATATATTTTCCAGCATTGTAATCTTTTTGATACCTGTACCATCACAGTTTCTGCTGGAAGAACAATATAATCAATAAACATGTATGTATAACTGCTGAGGCACTTCTCTTACTTTAATATTTTCACAAACTTCTTTCAAAAATATTTATTTTTAATATTTATACCTGGGTGCATTTTTATGTACTACATACTGGCAGGAGATCATGAAGATGAGAAGCTACATCAGATCCTGGAAACTGAAGTTTAAAAATGATAAGAAGCTACAATTTGGGTGCTAGGGACCAAGCTTGAGTCTTCCTCAAGAACAGTAATTATTTTTAATCAAAGGACCATCTCTCCATCCTTTTAGGAATAAATTCTATTCAATAGATTAGAAACAACTTCCTGGTTAAAATAGTAATATTTTCTGATATTTGCAAATACCAGAGGTACAATTTAAAATTTATTCACCTTCAGATTACTTACTTTTCTTAGTTCCAAAACAGGTAAAAAAGGGTTCTAAGAGACAAGAAATCTATTAAGCACTTAAATTCATTTTATTAACTATTCTTGCTATAGTTAGTATATTTGATAATTCACAAGTTCTTTATTTTCATGTTTGCAAATATTTATAATGAAGAACTTTAGAGAGATGTAGTTTTAGATTTATAAAGACAATGCTGTTTTAGACCCCCTTGTGTTAAAGATTATCAGATCCTCTAAATAGCCTTGGTGGGCAGGTACTGCTTCTCTTAGTGATAATACCCAGGTGATATATGTTTAAGAATTCTCCCTTTGAGTTCTCAGCAGAAGAATTAAAAATGGCTGAAAGGCACTTGAAAAAGTGCTCAACATCTTTAGTCATCAGAGAAATGAAAATCAAAACAACTTTGAAATAACACCTTACACCTGTCAGATCCGCTAAGATTAAAGACACAGATGACAGCCTACACTGGAGAGGTTGCAGAACAAGGGGAACACTCCTCCATTGTTGATGGGAGTATAAGCTTGTTCAGTCACTCTGGAATGCCGTATGGCACTTTCTCAGAAAACTGGGTTCCCTCTCCCCAGGAATCCAGCAATACCACTACTGGGCATATACCCTAAAGATGAACATTCACATTCCAAAGGCATTAGCTCAACTATGTTCATAGCAGCATTATTCTTAATAGCAAGAACCTGGAAACAACCTAGATGCCCCTCAACTGAGGAATGGATTAACAAACTTTGGTACATCTACAAAATAGAGTACTAGTCAGCAGTAAGAAAAATTAATATCCTAAAATTCACAGGCAAATGGATGGGTTTGGAGAATATCCTCCTGAGCAAGGTATCACAAACCCACAAAGATAAGCAGGAGATGTACTCACTCATTAGTGTACTTTGAACAAAAAGCAAAACATGTCCAAACTGCAAACCACAAACACTGAACAGGTTGGGATCTGAAACACCTTGGACTGTCATCTTGGAGCCCATTTTCTCCAAAGGAACACTTGATGTTGGGGTGAGAAAAGCAGATTTGCCTGGAGTGGATGCTGAACTAAGCTACCTGGGGACCTTCTGCCCTTGCTTGGGAGAAGATAAGGAGATGGGGAAAAGAAAGAGTGACTGGGAGAGGCATAAAGGGGAAGGGAGTTTGAACAAGGGGATACATGGATAAAAAATGAGATTTTCTTCATAATAAAAAAAAAGAAAAAAAAATAACCAAAACAATTCTCCCTTTATTCATCAGCTCTGCCAGTGGCCAATCCCTATGATCCACATGCAGGTTGATTCCAAAATCCAGCTCCATGGTTTCCAATTTGCCAATAGTCTTTGAACCCTAATCCCAGGCAAAGTACATTTAGGATTTCTTCATTTCAGTACTAATTTTATTATCAGCTTACTCTTTATCTTGGTGCATTTGTTGGGGGTAGCTGGAGTATTTCATAGAAAATAAACCTTGATTTTAATTGTTATTGGATTGGGACAAGTAATAAATGAACTGTTGACCATTCTTATTTGTAAATATGACTAACAATTTTTTTTCTCAGATTTCTTGAAGTTCCTACTACAGCACTTAGTTAACTGCCAGATACTATTCACTTGTATGATGTTTAGTATTTTTATGGACTAGATTAAAATATTGACTCGAAATTTTCAACTCAACATTTATGTTTCTATGAAGTAGCAAAGCTTTTACATGACAGACCTTGCTAAAGTCTCAGAACATTAAACATTCATTTGAATAATGAATGCATCAAAATAAAAAGATGAGTTATATACAAGTCAGTGATTATTAAAGTGCCAACAGATATGACCACTCATCAGTCCATTGAAGGTTCTCTCTTCTCCATTTGGCAAAATGACAAATTTAACAACTTCACATTTACAGGTCAACATGTTATCAATTTGCCACACAAACTTATATCTGATTAACCACACCATATCCTTGTCCCCAAGATAGCATGTTAACTTTACCATCTAAGTAACAAGTTCACTGTAAGAGGTGAATAGTCTTAAAATTTGTAACACTTAAAAAAAAATACAAGGTTCCTTTAAGTATCTAGTCTTTTAACTGTGAGCTACTGGACGCCCAAAATAAGTTACATCCTTGTGCTGGTTTCTTTTTTGTAAGGGGCTGGTCATAGGGAGTTAAATTATGCTCCAGTAAGTAAATGAGCAGCATGAGTGGGCTTTTTTGTAAACTGGGAGATAATAAGAGTGGGTATGACACTAAAGAGGACTGATAATTTAGTTTGATGGGGTACATGATGTAAAATCATCAAATAATAAATAAAAAAAGAAAAGAAAAGAAATTACATGCTCAAATACATGGTAAAGAAACTTTGGGTACTTCTTTGTAAAACTAAAGTAAGTGATATAATATTTTTAAAAACTCATGAACGAAAATGGAGAGGTGGCTCAGAAATTAAGAGCATTCACTTCTCTTGCAGAAGATTCAGGTGTGGTTCCCAGCAGCCTTACGACACAGTTTACAAACATCATTAACTCCAGTCTCAACGTATCTGACACATTATCCTGATTTCCTTCAGAATCTACAAGCACATTTGTTAAGTGTGCTTTTAACACGCAGCAAGGTGGACCCAACATGGTGCTGGCAGAGTACTCAGAAAAAAAAGTCACGCCCATAGGCACAGCTATGCAGATCTGTGCCCACCCATTCCTTTAAAAAGTAAAACACTACATGACAGCTAGTTCCATTTCTTCTTTCCTTCCTTCCTTCCCTCCCTCCTTCCTTCCTTCCTTTCTTCCTTCTCTTTCTCTCTTTCTCCTCCCCTTCTCTGAGTATCCAAATTCCCTAAAATAAACTCTCATGTAACACCTGGCAATACATATGTATGTCGCTCCCACATGCAAAGAACTAACAATAATCATGTACATACAGAGAAACACACACACACACAACACATATACACTCACTCATAAGTAAATAAAAATAAGTGTTTTCAAAAGACTATAAAAGAGTATGTCAAGATCAAGTATTATTTTTGAAAGTAAAAATATTTTTATCTTGAAGGTCACCTAGTAATAATAATTTTATTTGATTTTATTACTTGTATATCTAATGATAAACTGATAATACCAAATTAGTAAATAAATATGTTCAGTATATACTAAAATGTCATTATAATGACTAAGGTAGCATGAATCAGATTCTTAACATGGTAAAAGTTCTAATGAATTTTAATAGTATCAAAAGATAATCATTATATTTGTCCGACATTAAATACTCTATAATTATTTTCATAAGACTCTTTTTAGACCAATACTAACCCAGTTCAAAGACAATATACAAAATATAGCTATGTAGCATTGAGAAAAGAAGGAAATTTTCTTTTTTATAATGAATACAGTCTCATTTTTATCCATGTATCCCCTTGTTCAAATTCCCTTTCCCACCACTTCCATTCACTCTGTCTTCATTCATTCTATCCTTAGAGAATAAGAAACAACTGTATATGCTTCTCTACTCTCTGTAGTTTGCAATTTTCTGAAAGTGTAAAATATTTATTTAATAAAAATTTAAATTATTTTATGTTATAAAGCAGTTCATCCTGTGATACTATGAAGAATATATTCCATGTATTAAATCAAATATATTAAATTAATAAATAGGTACAAAGGGCAAACTATCTTTGGTGTGCTTTAAAGCTAGTTTTGTTAAAATAAATTAAGGAAAGAGATAAATATACAGAATATCTTGCATTATCTTTTATAAAACATCAGAAAAAGTGAAGTCACTGGCATCTGATCACTGCTTAATACCACTTTAACTATCCAGACTTCTTGGCAAATGAATAGATAATCTCTGATACAGCAGAGATATTTCAGATTTTCTGGCAATTTTGTATGCTCTTCTTCTCATGCATGAACTGACGTTTGCTTTGCTTCCTTTCAAGGGGTGTGTGAACAATGCACAGGCATAGGGTATCGTCTTCTCCAAGAGGAACTGCACTTATGAATTGTTTTATTTTCTTCCATTTCTACATCACATACCTTTGGAAATGACAGTTGTGAAAGATATTTATTATTGCTGTTATCATGATTATTGATTTCTAATTAAAGCCATATATTTGCCAAGCTATTGTGCTCCCATCCTTGAACTTTCACAGTAAATTATGTCGATGGGGCAATAATTTACGTAGCTATTTAATATGTACTTATGATGACATAAAAGTTCTCAACCTCTTTTATTTTATAATTATAGTTAGTATATAAAAATATATAAACCTGATCTTTTTATTGAATTGATTTATAGATAATTTTTGAAATAGTGATAACTTGTAAAACCTGAATAAAATATTATGGACTTAAAATGAAGTGTTTAGAGTTGACAAGTGATCTATTTTACTAACAATCCTAAAATTTATATCATATTGTACATTGATGAGGTACTAAAATCAAAGCTCAATATTATAGCAAGCATTGGTGACAGAAATAAAATCCAAACCAGAAGGAATTTATGATAACTGTATGGGATAGAAAAAAAATCATTGAATGGTGAGACTAAATAATAGAGCACTGGATACATCCTCTCCTAAAATCTTTTGGCAATTAATAAATAAAAATTTACCTACTTCATAAAGTTCTTGAGAAAACTCAGTCTCTATTTCCAAAAATATTTATGGGAGTGGATCTGGTGTTTATACTTGGTGCAATATAGAAGATTTCCCAAGGTTAGGCTAACACTAATAATCTTTACTGATCATACAAAGAATAAAACTGGGACTAAAGGGGAGAAAAAACAGTAAGACCAAACAGGTTGAATAGGAGCTGCTGGTGCACACACAAAGCCTCCCCACCTCTGAGCCTGCTCGCATGTTTAAAATGGGATTTCTGTATTAAGCAGAAAGTCTTCTATTGCTTTTCATAGAGCCACCCATAATCCTACCCTTGTAATGTGCAAACACAGAAACCACACAGGAGTTGTGCATGCTCATTTCCACCAGTCCTACTTACATTTTCTTCTCTGATTTGAAAATAAAGTTACAGGCAGCATTAAAAATAAACTTGCATTGTGAAAGCATTATACTAGCAATTAAATTATTAAGAAATGGACTTCTAATTTAATTATCTCAACATCTCAGATATACAAATATAATTGACTATCTTAGTTGCATTGGGGGCAACCTGGTGGTTCTGGTGAGATGTTTGAAGTGCAAAACCAAAACAAAACAATGACAAAACAACAACAACAACAAAAAATGTAACAGCTAACAGCTAAAGAAGACTGGATGTGGTGAGAATCAGGAACAAGAATGCCCTCCCTACCTACTCCATATAATCTCTATTATTTTCAGAGACACACAAGAACTACCAGCAGTTTAGCACTCTTAGCAGCCTCCACCCCACTGCAAACAGAAATCATTTATTGATTACTTGCCAGCAAAAACCCCACCTAGATTCTGTTTGTTTCCAGAATATCAAGAAAAAAGAGATCAGTCCAGGAACCTTCTAATCATCTGCAAAATACTAGACTAGAACATTCAGGGTGATGTGAGATGATCATTCTGTATACTGTGCATATGTATTACTCTTTTTGGTTAATAATGAAGCTGTTTGTCCTATAGCAATGATAAATTTAGTAGAGACAATCAAATTTAGAATTGGGATTGAGAGGATGGAGTAAGGAGAGATGCCAGTAAGCTGCTCAAGAAGAGAGGGGCTAGAGGACCAGTCAAGTCCCTGGATACATGGCAGTACATAGATTAATAGAAATGGGTTAATTTAAAAGTAAGAGCTAGTTGAAAATAAGCCTGAGCTATTACCTGAACATTTTGTAATTAATATAAATTTTGTGTGTATTTTGGGGACCAAGAGGTTGGGACAAAAAATATCTCCCTCTGTTTACACTCAGAGGGCAAAGGCTGTGATTTAAATTTGTTCTCAGCCATTTTAGTTATTTGTGTCTCAGTTTATTCAATCTCAGTGTATTAATATAATATTTAATTTCTTTAGTATCTCAGAACAAAAGTGAAAGTAGGATATTATAAATATGTTATGAATTTCATCACTTATATTTATATATGACAAATTTTTTAAAGTGTGTAAAATCATCATATTTTACAGTCAAAGTGGCTCTTGGCTGTAGTTAAATGTAGATGTACAAAATCAGACATTAGGAAAGGATGTTATGGTCATAGAATATTTCTACACAGTAAGATATTTAAAGAGTAGTGAACATTGTTCACAATAAAAAAAATACTTCATTGAAAAGTAGATGAGATTTAAATCAGAAAGTGGAATGCTAGACACATCAATTACCCCTTGTTGTTCTAGGAAAAGTCATGCTAATCAAATAAGCCCTGTTAGGTTGCATTGCTAGGCATTTATCATGGTCATAGAGGTCAAACCTTAACATATTTGGATTTATAGGTGTCTATGTTTAGATAATAAAGTTGGAGGATTTAGTGAATCCTCAGAGACCATTGTTTAGAAGTCTGACCAGTTCAATCCTGTTTCTTCTATTATCTTTACAGCAACCAGATAAGGCAGTTGCTCATAATGCCTCATTATCTAATCCTTTAGGAGCCTATCATGCCCCCTGCTAAGAAATTTCACTCTGGATGGAAAAAAGCATGATAATGGTATTCCTCCTGTCACAGTGGAGGACAGAGCAAGCTACACTGAAAAGATAAAATTACACAACAGAAGCACATAATTTAAAATATGATGTAGATTATCTATGTTTCTGTAGGCACCAAGGGTCTTAAATATTTTCAAGAACTAGTAATGTGTCAACAGCCTGAGTGCAGTCTTAGGAAGAGGAAAGTGTGCCTTTCTGTTTAAAATATTTATCTTTGAGTCAAAAATCACTTATGAAAATGTTCTTTTTGTTTATTTATTAACTTTTAGTCCTGTCTACTTAACCACAATGGTGTTGGAATATATTACAACCCAAACTCAAGTTGTAAACTTTGTTAAGAACTTAGAGTAAAGAATACCATATACCTCCACACCAACTCAAATATATTCATTCAGTTATTACCCAGAAAAACTGTGGTTGAAAATTTAGTGTCACAGGTGATTCCCATTTTACTCTTTTTTTTTTCCTTTTGTTCTGAATGTTCAAATCTTTTTCTTTGAGAACACATTGCCCAGGTTATTAGAGAAGACAACATAAAAGTATATTAATAAAATCTTCTCCCTGAAATAAAATGTGACTTGATTAAAACATATCCTGTCTATATAGAAAAGAAAAAAATCATTTTCTTGAATCCACATATTTGTGTATCCTTAGCAGGTATAATTCTTTAGTAAATAACAAGATATAAATAGGTCCCTATGTTACCACATTTAATTTTGCATGATTTAAAAATCAACAAATAAAACTGCCTCAGAGGACTAACAATGGCATAAAAATTATAATAGAATGTAGAATAAATAGAAACCACCATGGACATCTACATCCTATATCCTACAAGGACATCTATATCTTATAGCCACTGAAGATCTATATATCCTACAGCCACCAAAGACATCTTTATTCTAGTATCTGAAACCAGTGCTAGTTTTTCATTTAGAAAAAAGGACTTAGTAGCAGAAAAGGTGAGACATTTTGAGACTGTCAGACAATTCTGCTTTATTTGAAGAATAAGTGCAATTATATTTTTACTAATGAGAAAAGGGAGACTTGAAAGAAGAGGTGTAGCTGATGTGGCCATGGGGCAGAGGATCAAGTCAAGAAAGCTAAAATACTCAAGAAACTAACTTCTGCTCCATTTTAGCGGTAAACACAGATCTGTTGGGTATTAATGTCATATGCTAGCTCATAACAAAGCAGAAACTAATAGATATATATCTAATAACAAATTATTTTCTTTAATCCATCTAGAATTTATCAAGGAACTATATGAACTGACTGTTTCATTATGCTCTAGCAGATAATGCTATTAATGTATATATATTGCTATGCCTGTTTAAGGTATTGTAACTATCCAGTTCATCTATCAATGTACCATAAATTGCTAGTTCTTAAAAGTTATTAGTACCACCTAATTAGGAAATAAACAAATGTAAATTGATAGGTAGACAGTACAATAAAACTTGTAGTCATATTAGATATGTTTTGAAGGCCAAACAGATATATTTTAAATAGACAGCTCTTATTCAAATATTTCAGAGAGATACAGAATGTGGCATTTAAGATATATAGGTTATTATTTTTATGACAATGAGATGTTTGCTCCTAGCAGCACCAATCTACTTCAGAGAAGATGATGGTCACTGAAGAAACGCTATATCAAGATGACCTTCTTTGTGGCAAAAGTTAGCCACTGGGCAAGAGAGTGCCCTTTCCTCAACTGCTGACAGTATGATTTTGAGAATGGACAAGCAAGACAAACAAAAAATAACTGCTAAACCTTACCAGGGTGAAATAGGAAGGTCTTTACAAATATCCTGCTTCACAGGGAAGTCTGTCAGATATGCCAGTCTTGTAGGCTGAAGATGGACACTCCAACACTGCAGAGGAACACTGGGGGACTGTCCAGGCAGCCAGCTGTTTCATTTTTCACATGTTTTGGAAGTTGCTTGCTGTTTACTTAGTCAATATTTTCTTCCTGGGCCTCAGAGAATTGAAGATGAGATAGCTATAGTTACAGTCTAATAACAGCTTTAGAAAAAAAAAAAAAACTTACTTAGAGGTTAAAGTGAAATAAGTTTGAGAGACACTAAAAGATAGTTTCAGTAGTAATATAATTTAGATAGAAAGTGAATTAGGTAAAATCCTTTGGACTCACCAAAATAGAATAAATAATGGAACATTTTCTTTGAATTTGTCAATTGTTTCTGGACTAAACTTTACTAATATAATTATTGCTTGAATATCTTGCAGAAACTTATTGTACCTATTTTATATAGTTTTTCTTATATTATTTGTAACTTTAGTCTTTATCTTGACACCAAAGGGGATATGTGGTGATATATTTAATAAAATTAATCTGGAATTTCAGAGTCAACTAAGATGCCAAGCAAGGTCAGTGTGTGGTGACCTACACCTTTAATCCTAAGAATGTAAAAAGAGAAAGTTAATAGACCTGGGAAGAGCAAGATAAGAGGATGTATCAGCTTTCCTAGACAGTTTTTTTTTTCTTTTCAGGTGAGGACTCAGAGGCTTTCAGTTGGAAAATTTCTGTAGAAAGGCCTGAGGATTTGGCAGGATGACTAAGGTTTGTTTCTGATATTCTAGCTTTACCCAATATCTGTCTCCAGCATTTCGGGTTTTTTTAATGGAAGAAAAAGACTTTATTTTCTCAAAAAAATAATATAAAATAGAGTGACAAGAAAAAAGAAATATGTGACAATGTCATTGTGTAGAATGAACAGTGTTGAGGTCAAATGAAGAACAGAAGATTATATTAAATATAATTTTCAGATCCCAAGCCGTTCAGTGGTTGTGGTTTGCAGTTTGGGTGTTCTTTACTTTTTTTTAAAAAAAGTCCACTAATGAGTGAGTACATCCCCTGCTTATCTTTCTGGGTTTGTGATACCTCCCCCAGGAAGATATTCTCCAATTCCATGCATTTGCCTGTAAATTTTAGGATATCATTTTTTTCTTACTGCTTAGTAGTACTCCATTGTGTAGATGTACCACAGCTTGTTAATCCATTCCTCATGGAGGGGCATCTAGGATGTTTCCGAAAGGTTCTTGCTATTACAGATAATGCTGCTATGAACATAGTTGAGCTAATGCATTTGGAGTGCAAATGTGCATCTTTAGAGTATATGCCCAATAGTAGTATTGCTGGATCCTTGGGGAGATTGGTTCCCAGTTTTCTGAGAAATTGCCATACTGCATTCCAGAGTGGCTGAACAAGTTTACACTTCCACCATCAATGGAGAAGTGTTCCCCTTGCTTCACATCCTCACCAGCATAAGCTATAGTCTGTGTTGTTAATCTTGGCCAATCTGACTGGTACAAGGGGGTATCTCAACTTTTCTTCATTACATACTAATTAGAGTCCTGCAATAGAGGCCTTCTCTTTCTGAACAGAAACAGGAGGAGAGGTTAGGATATGCATCGGGGAAGAAGATGGAGAGGAACAAGAGGAGAGGAGGGAGGGAGGAATGTAGACAGGCTGTAAAATAAATAAAAATGTCATTAATGGATTAAAAAAAAAACTAAGTATGTCCAAGCTGCAAACCACAACCACTGAACTGCTTGGAATCTGAAACAGCTTGGACTGGCACCTTGGAGCCCATTCCCTCCAGGGGAACACCTGACCCAGTCTTGATGTTGGGATGAGGAAAGCAGATCTGCCAGGAGTGGATGATGAACTAAGGCATCTTGGGATCTTGGGACCACCAGACCTTGCTGGAGAGGAGATAAAGTGATGGAGAAAAGAGTGAGTGACTGGGAGGGGCAAGAGGAAGAAGGGAGTTTGAACAAGGGGATACATGGATTAAAAAAATGAGACTTTATTAAAAAAAATAGTTTGCAGCCTCAAACTGTGTGCAAAAATAAACCTCTCTCTTACATTGTTTAAAAAACAATTAAGAACAATTTTTTTAAAAAAAAATGCTTTGTATAAAAATATATTAAAATGTGTTTAATTCTATAATAATTTCCTGAGCATATTTACCATTATAAAATGATACAGATTATAATTAGAACAAAATTACAGGGCAAATAAACATATCACAGTCATATACCATTTTAATTAAATATAAATATTAAATGTCAAGAAACATAATTCTCTATCAAAAATTCCAACTTTGTTTTCAGTACTTTGATAAGTTCAGCATCAAAGATATGAAACTAATATTGAATTCCTGAATAATTAAAGATATTTATGTTGACTTAGTACAAAAATAAATTAGAGATGATAAATTATGATTGGATAATTTGAGATAATTACCAAATAATTATTGTGGTAATAAGCAAATATAAGGCTAGAAATTAAATCCAGTTAATCACTAGTACTCAGAATGATTTTCTAAATTATTTTAGCTAAATATGGCAAGTTCAGGCAATAGTCCAAGGCTTTTATTTTTTTCTTGACATAATTTTCAAGATCAAAATACTTTTTAGATTTGCATAATAATAGCACAATATATTTTACATGCTTCATGTCTCAGGAAACAGAAAAATTTAAAGAATGTGCATATTACTACAGTGTGTTTTCTCATACATTTCTGGGAGTTCAAAGACACTAGCAACCACCTTCCATGTTCACATTAACTTCCAAAATTGATGATATCATCTCCCAAATGCAGATGTTTTGCATAGTATTCCTCATAGAATTAGGATCATAAGTAACTTTGTGTATGTTGAGTACTAAGAAACAATCTCTAGAGCACGTATAGATGTTAAGAAACATTAGAAATTATTAAAATATGTAAAATTGTATTTTAATGGTCACTGTTCAAAATGCTATCTGACCTCATTAACCACACTTTGAATTTCTCACTATAATTTCACAGTAACAACAGTGTGTGTTAGATTATTCTCTAATGGGCTATCTGGCTTCTCTCCAAGTTCCATGACTTTTGGGAGTAGCTGGGCTGGGTTTAAAAACCTAATTGTTTCATTTACCAGGTACCTAAAATTGGGTGAGTTAATTTGTTTTCTAATTTAATTTGTTAGCAGTGGTCCAATGAATGTTCACTTTATTAAATAAGAAAAGTCAGCTTGTGTTCCAGACCCTTATATTTTATAATTGATTTAATTTTAAGAAATTCAAATTTACTAAGTATTTTCTGGATTATGACATTGATGACATTATATATTCGAATATTATAAATTTTTTCTTAAAATCAAGAAACAAAAATAACATTTTGTTTTGTAACAATACAAATATCAAAACACTGTCAACAAAGAAGCAATGATTAGTAACGATGTTGTATTCAGTTTTGTATAGCCCCTTTCCCATAACTATTCAGTAAGTAACTCAAAAAGAAAAAAAAGTAATGTCAACTAGTAATGTGTGATCAAATGAATTAATATTTTTAACTATTTCCTTATTTTGAATTTTATACTTAAATAGTAACAAGGACTAAGTTTAATTGACTAATTAGATGCAGTAACACAGCATTTGGAACTGATTTTGTTTTCAAATAATTGGGAAAATTTATGTAGCTATGTATAATTTATACTACTAATAAAATTCATTCATCTAAAGTCATGTATGACACAAGTTTGCTTTAACATTGATATCACAGATGCACAGATGTACAAAATATAAATACTTTTACTCCAAAAAAAACTCCTGAAATAGAATAGAGGATTTTCCATAAAACAGAATTCTAGTTATGGTTTGAGCAGGTGGACAGATATAAAATCTTTTTCAAGGTTTAACAATATTTATTATGTAGTGGGATTATATGTTATGTTTTAATAATTGTCTTGTTTATGGGTTTAATAAAAAGTTAATTGGCCAAAGGCAAACAGGAAGTGTGGTCTGGGCTATCAGGCTAAGAATACTCTGAGTACAGGAAGAGCGGAGACAGACACTAGGCAGAGCCGGAAGACAGATTCCATGGAATCACCAGTGAAAACAGATGCCAGACAGGCGCCAGAGAGCGAGCCGCCACAGACACAGAGGAAAGAAGTTAAAAGGCTGCTATGAGAAAAGGTACCGAGCTGCACAAGTAAACAAGATAAGTTAGTTCAGATGAAGGAGTTATCAAATTATATGCTGAGCCCTAGGTCAATCAGCATAAAAATAATATAAGCCTGTGTGAGATTATATAAGGCTAAGCAAGGCTGAGAATGAGACCAAACCTCTGGGCTAGACTAGAAAGAGAAAATCTGGCCCAGAAACCTCTTTCAACAGTATGAAGGTATTAAAGTAGAATGATACGTCAAAAATTATAAACATATGTAGCTGAGGTCCCTGTTAGCATCCCAAAGCACATACTGACCTCTAGGATCTCTCAGTACATATGACCCTTCTCAATTCTACTAACCCTACAACCTACCCTAAACTTCACCTTCTAGCCTTCCCTTTACCAGGTTCTCATTCTTATATACCCCTGTCATTTCATCCAAACACTCTTTGGGCAGGGCCATTCTGTTGGCCATGTTTAGTCTACTACATTCTGTATACTCTTCCGAATTCCTCTCACTGTTCTCTCCCTCATATCTACAATAACCTTCTCCTCAGCTACATTTGGAGCAGTCCTCTTTCATTTATTCATCTGGTTCTCAAAACTTGGAGAAACATACATAAATCCCTTCTACGGAGCTCAGCCTCTCCTAACCAAACCAAGCTGCTGATTTAAGTCTCCTAAGGTATGAGTGGATTATTTGTTTCAGCTGGCTTCTGCTACTCACCACATATGACTGCAAATTCTAGAGTATGACTCTTCAGTCACTACTCTCCTCCCTCTGATTTCTTCACTGATACTCAGGACATCTGTCAGTCTTTCTGGCTCCTGGAGCCGCATATAGCCTTCCACCACAAGAAAAAACTTAGACTCTCCCTCCACTTGTTGTCTCCTTGTCTACTCAGTGAGGGTCCTCTCAGTCTCTCTGGCTCCTGTAGCCCAATATGCCTTCCATGATACCTACCACTTTCTACTAAGATGCTTACCCCTGCTTCTGCTGGAACAAGCCTTTTGTCAAAAGTCTCCTCTAGTCTATCTCTTCAGCTGTTTTCTCCTCTACCTGCTCTACGTTGTCTTTCCTCTTTTACTGGGAGGGGTCACCCAACAACTACCTCCTTTGTCTACAAAGGCCAATCTGTTGTGCTGAGATGCCCCTTTTACTCAACTTCGTTTCAAAATTATGTGAAAATTACATCTTCTCTGTAGTTTGGGACATTTCTAACAAGTCTCTTAGTCCATTTGTGGGTGTCCTAGACTGAACTTCTTGTCACAACACTACCTTCCTTTGCTCCCTTTGATTATATCCTCTTTCTGGGCGAAACTAAGGATGCCTCCCTTTCTCTTTGTTCTCTTCTGTCTCTCAGCTCCCTCCTGGAGCCAATTGGACCACTCCCTACATCCTGTAGAGTTTATTTTTTGACTCTTTCTCCTTTCTTTTGACACAGAGATGTCAGTAAAATCTCAAAGTCTTACTGCAAACCACTTGATCTCAGTTCAGTTCAGTCAATGACCAAAAATAACACACTCATTTTTCAAATTCTTTCAAGACAATACCAAGTTATGCCACTACACAAAGGATTCCAAAACTCTCTTATCTCTAAGCTTTGTCTACTTTCCATCTGGAAACTCTTATGTCTCTTTAATTTATTTGCTCTATACTCTGAAGAAATCTTTAAGACTTTTGTGTAACCTATTTAAGTTTATTGGGCACAGTTCCAATTCTACAAGATCTGCAACAAAAAAATTCTAGCTTAAACTTTAAAAAGTTTGATAGTTAAAATCTATACACAGATATTAGTTTGCAACAGCATATTATATATGTGATTCAACTCTTGTTTAGAAAAAAAAAGATCTATTAATCTATTATAATCTATTGTAATATATCGTGCCATAGGATATTGATTAAAGTTCTGTTAAATTTGTTTAGGCTGCAAAATATTTGTTTAATGATGTAAAGATGTATTGCATTCCTTTATGTTACATTTGTTTAAATCTGTGAAACTGTGCTACTTTGCCTGTCTAAAATGTCTGATTGGTCTGATAAACAGCTTAATGGCCAACAACTATGTAGGAGAAAGAGTAGGCAGGGCTGATGGGTAGACAGAATAAAGAGCAGGAGAAAAAGAAAGAAGAAGGAACAGCAGAACAAGGACATGATAATGGGAGGGGCCAGCCACCCATGGAGTAAAAGTAAAAGTAAGATACACAGAAGTAAGAAAAAGAAAAATCCCAGAGGCAAAAGTAGATGTGATAATTTAAGAGAAGCTGATTAGAAGTAAACCAAGCTAAGGCTGAGCATTTATAAATAATAAGAAAGACCTGTGGGTTATTTATTTGGGAGCTAGGTAGCAGGCTCCCAAAAGAACCAGACAGTAATAACAACCAACAATATTCTACCTTTAACTTGAATTGAACTCACCTTTATTCTTGAAAATTGATGTTATTAAATAGCAATCATGTGGCTTGACTCTGTCTTAGCTGGTGACCTCCTTATGGGGAGATTATAAGAGTGGGCATGATACTGAGAGGTCTGATAACTGAGTTTGATGGGGTACATCATGTAAAACACCAAATATTATATATGTGTATATACATACATATACATATATATATATACACATATATATATATATATAAAAGGGAAGGAGGAAGTGATATATTTTTATTAAAAGTAAAAAGTAACTAAGTGGTTGGCAACTACTTTTACAAAAATTAAGAAGAGTACATGACATGTAATTTTGCCACCAAAATGAACACACATTATAAACTAACAAAGGTAGCACTCATAAAACTTTTTAGTTCTACTAAGATATCTGCTTATCATTATAGCTCCAATCTAGAATCAAAAGACTACAAGAGATCTCTCCAAAATATTTTTAATTAGAATAGATTTTTATATGATGATAAATTTCTAAAGTTATAAAGGTGTACTCAGATTAACAAAAAAATGACTAACTACATCTCTCTTTGCTAACTGTTAAACACAAGGACTCTATAAGATTTTTAATAAGGAACATGTTTACTAAATAAGATACATTTGATGAATAATGTTTATAAATTCTTAAGGTCTATTCAGATCTATTCAGAAATTAACATATATATATATATATATATATATATCCTCTTTGTCTTTGTGACTTCATTTATACTTAAAGTTCTAATTTGAATCTAAAAGATCTTAAATTAAATCCCTAACTAAAATATTAAGGGCCAAACATATCATAAAAGAATGGTAAAATAACAATCTAGTATAATCTACTTACTTGTTATAAACTATTAAAGCTAATTAAGACATGCAACTTAACTGCCAGTCAACTTATAAATGATGAAATGATTTAATATACTCAGAAATATACATTAAGTACAAATGCAGTTAATTTCACAGGAACAAGTTTTATTTGGTATTCTGATTATCTTTTCAAGGTTAAGCCTGAAGCAAGTAACTAAAGTTTGCTTAAAATTAGGTATACTTAATAGATAATGATCCTCAAACTCCTCAGAGACCTGCTGAATATAGCATTTTAAATGCCCAAAGAGGGTGAAAACTTCCCATGATAGACTGAAATGCCAATTTTTAAAAGTGACTATGCTGTATTCAAAGAAAATGATGGGGCTCAGAAAATTACCCTGTAATTTTGGAGATGCTAACCACTGGGCATGCCTTAACCATCACTAAGGCCTTGCCAAAACTGTGGACATATTTTGGTTAACTACTCTACTCTGCCTTACCAACGTATATTATTTTTCCCAAGTTCCTTTTTTATAGGAAAATCCTTCAAACTTTCTAAGTCGGAAACCTAATGTCTACTGCTGTCTTGTATAATATCCAATAACTGACATTCTGCCCCAAGGAAAGCATCAAGATTGTGACAGGGAGCTTAAGGTAGTTGTCCATGTTAAGGGTAAGTCTCTGACATTTTAATTGATATAGAAGCCATTTGAGTTATATTTCCTGCTCTAATTTATCCTCATATTCCTGATGATGTTGACGGCAAGCTATAGCTTTATCAGTTTAGCAGTAGCAAGAACTCATCTCTGTGGTTACAGATGCTTGGCCCATTCATTTTATATGGAGAAATAAATAAGGCCAAGGCCTTGCTACCTTTTGGTTTTTCTTTTTTAACTGCTAGGTGTTCTTCTGGGAAAGTCAGACACAGACACAATTTACCTGGTTGACAGGCTTCACACTGAAAGTAAAATTACAGAACAGGTTTCAATGTAAATTTTTACTATTGCTTTATTTAAAAGAAATTGCTTTGTAGTGACTGCTCTCAGTAATCAACCACCTGTGTCTCATGGTAAATAATTGGATGAGGAAAAAAATGTAAAGTTTATGTAAGTCATGAGGGTGTAAGAAAGTAATTTAAGGAGTGTGAATGCAAGTTGTAAAAGTCTAAGAAAGTAATTTAGGATATGTGAAAAATAAATGTCTCAGATTTTTTCTTTTGTTATGCTAGCCCTTTGAAAATTTATAATTGTATCATTGATCAGTGGGGTTCTAATAAGCTATTAATCTAGCCTTGGTAAAGCACTAATTACTATTATTATAGCTACATGCTCAAATGTTTAAATTCCCTTTGGTTATGTTCTAATTATAGATTTCAAGGTGCTTCTCATTGTGCTGAAAACATCTCTGTCCAAACAAAGATATATCCATATGTCTCTGAACAGAGAAAAAAATATATAATTTTAATCTAAAGCTTAGCTTTTGCTATAACTCAAAGGCAAGACTAGTTCTTTATTTCAATGCAGATTATAGTACAAATTACTTATGTTAATGCCAATGTACATAAGTACATAAGCTTTTATTTCTTTTTGTAAACTTAAATTTAATGTAAGATTCAGAGAGTCTTTAGATGGATACAACTCTCCCAGGTCAAAGGTTTCCAGATACTACATACTACTACCAATCAACAGCCTAAGATTCATCATATTACTTTATATTACTTATTACTCTTGGGATAATTTCTTCTCTCTCTCTCTCTTTCTCTCTCTGTCTGTCTGTCTGTCTCTTCCTCTTTTCTTCCTCTTCTGGTCTTAGGATTTCTCTCCCCACAACAACAAGGGCCATTGTCCCAAAAGTTTTAAATGTATACCTCAAGATAAAGATTTTCCCTTAAACTATCTTTTGTTCCTAAGTTAATTAACTGGAAACTTTCAATCAAGTTGCTCCAAATCAGAACAGAAGAGCCCTAGACTTGATGAAATTTAATATAAACTAGGTGCTTCTGGCAAATATTGAACTAGTCTGAGCTCCTTCTCTGAAGCAGGAATTCTAAGACTACTTTGAAGTAGCCTGAAGCTCCATGTTGTCTGACAAAACCAGGACAGTAAAAAAGATGTTTACCAGCCTGTACTCCTTTTCCCCTACCTAGCCTTGACCAGTATTCTATTTTTCCTGGGCCCTAACAAGAACACGCTAATTATAACTAAGAAGCAAATTATACAAGTAAGTAATTATGTTGCTTTTATCATTTAAAAAAGTATCTAGAGTGTTGGATCTAAAGGACACTAATAAAAAAACTGTAGTTATAGTTACTGTCCCATCAAGAACTACCAAATATCAGGCAGCATCTTACTAAAAAACTGACTTAGAGAATTAAAATTACTTGTAAGTACTCAACCAGTAGCTCAAGCTTATTATTATCACTTTCACTTAAATTAACTCATAATTTTTATCTATGTTTAGCCTTGTGCCTTGGTACCTTTTCTCAATCCAGAATTTTCATCTTGCTTTCCCTTTGTCTGGCTGGTGACTATCTCTGCCTTTTCTATTACCAGAATTCTCCCAATTTGGTTGCTCTGCCTATACTTCCTTTTTGGCTGACTAGTCAGTGTTTTATTATACCAATACGAGTGATAAATCTTTACAGATTTCACAGCAACAAATGACTAACAATGGTCCTATTTGCAGACCAAATTCTATGAGGGTCCTTAAGTTCTCTCAGAAAGTACCTGTTTCAGAATCTAGTGCTGGCATCCTGTTCCCTCAGTTCCTCTCACCTCAACCCACATCCTACCCCAAACTTCTCCAGCCCATGGGCTTCCATTCCCCCAACTTCTCATTTCTATATAGCCCTGACATTTTGACCATAAACCCGGTTTGTTCTGTTGCTCTGTTGGTCCTCTCTTTCTCTCTCTATTTCCTTGGCTTAATCTCTATTCACCTTTTCCCTTGATCTTTTCATCTCCTCTGCTTAGGGCCCAGTTTAATCTGCTAGTCATGTTCATTTTACCACACTCTCTCACCCTATTTTGGACTCTTTAGGATGCCTCCAAGTATTCCTTCCTTTATTATAATGGAAACTTTCTCAGCCTTACCTTAGAGAGGTCATATCTTCATTTTATTCTCTAAAGTTTCTTCCATGAATGCAAAGTTGACTTTATATCAAAATGACACTGGTTCATTGTATAATACCTAAGAAAAAAAAGTTATTTTAGTAATTGATAAAGAAACGTAAATTGTAAATATTTAGCACTATAATAATCATAATAAAAAAGGATTATGAGAGCTAAACATCTAAATTTATAAAAATACCTATAAACATTTTACTTTTGGAAGGGTGAGATGTTTAGTCAGTTATATTACGAACAAGGAAAATATACCCACTATATCACCTTTTACTGTAGCATTGGAATTTTTAGACAGAGCAGTAAAGAGACAGATTTTTGCCTCTCTCTTTTTTCCTCCAAATCCCATTTCTCAGCCATACCTGCAAGTCTGTAACAGATCACCTAATAAGACCTCACCAGCCTATCTGCCTCCATACCCAGACCTTCTCCTCCAGCCTCATTCCATATTTCTCCAGTTGTTCCAGTCCCCAGTATTTTCTGAGACTCCACCAGAAAAGCCTGCTCCTGGGGCAAGAAGTAAATAGGCCAGTGAAGCAAGTATGCAAAGTTTGGATAATCACTCTACCTGCTTGAGTTGATATATATTTTTTTCTTTTTTTACTCTTTTGTTCTTTTGGGGCTCTAACTCCTAGCTCCCTAATAAATACTCAGAGTATTATTCATTCTTATAAATGCCCAGCCCAAAGATTGTCTTATTTCTTAATCTTTCTTTAATATATATTATCCCATCCACCTTTTGCCTCTGGGATTATTCCTTTTCTTATTTCTATAAATCTTATATTTACTCTTACTCCATGGCTGGCTATGTAGCTGGGTGGCTGACCCCTAGAATTTCCTACTAGGCAACACACAACTATCATGGTCTTTTAAGAACCAGAGAGGGTAACAAATACCAAGGAGCAAAACATTCACACAAAAGACAAAAACAGATATCAACACCTAAAATTACAATAATCCCAAATAAAAGACTGGACTCCAGCCATGACAATGTATCTCAACTTGATCCCAGCAATCTTATTGCAGTAGGCACTAAGAAATGAGAGATAGCTGAACAAGACAAGGATATCATGGATATGATAGAAGTACTTAAATAAAAAATAAATCTATCACTTAACAAAATATGTGAAAAAAAATAAGCATTAGAAGAAAATGAATAAATTAGTTTAAGACCTGAAGGCAGAAGTGGAATAAAGAAAACACAAACTAAGGATAATTTGGAAATTGAAAATGTTGAGACATGAAAAACAACTTCAGAGGCAAGATTCACCCACAGAAAATATAAAATGGAAAAAAGAATATCAGGCACTAAAACCAAGAAAATATCAAAGAAAATGTTATATTTGAAAATGTCCAGATTGGATTGTTAGCCATGCTCTTGTACTGTCTGTATAACTTCTGACCAGGATCTTCTTGCTTTCATTGTTTCTGTTGAATAGTCAGGAGTTATTCTGGTAGGTCTGCCTTTATAGGTAAGTTGGCCCTTTTCTTTTGTAACTCTTAATGTTTTTAATTTGTTCTGTATGTTTTGTGACTTAATTATTATGTGGCGAGCAGACGTTTGGTGGGGGAGTCTAACGTATTTGGTGTTCTGTAAGCTTCTTGTATCTTTATAGAAATTTCCTTCTTAAGGTTGGGAAAGTTTTCTTCTGTGATTTTATTGAAAATATTATCTGTGCCTTTGAGCTGCAATTCTTCTCCTTCTACTATTCCTGTTATTCTCAGGTTAGGTCTTTTCATGGTGTCCCAAATTTCTTGAATGTTTTCTGTTATGGCTTTTTTGGTTTTTGTGTTTTCATTGAGTGATTTATCTATTTACACTATTGAATCTTCCACTCCAGAGATTTTCTCTTCCATTTCTTAGATTCTGCTGGTTATGCTTATATATGTAGTTCCAAATTGTTTCTTCTGAGTCTCTATTTCCTCCTTTGCCCCATTTCATTCCTTCTTTATTGTTTTTATTTCAATTTTTATTTCCCGGAATGACTCTTTTGTAGGATACCAGAAAATGGAAAGATCATCCATGTTCCTGGATAGGTAGGATCAACACAGTAAAAATGACAATCCTACCAAAAGCAATCTACAAATTCAATGCAATTCCCATCAAAATCCCAACACATTTTTTTACAGAACTTAAAAAAAAATACTAAATTTCATTTGGAATAACAGAAAATCCAGGATTACCAAAACAACTTTTCTCTACAAAGAACCTCAGGAGGCATTATCATCCCCAACTCTAGAGCTGCAGTCACAAATATAGCCTGGTACTGGCATAAAAACAGAATTGTGGGTCAATGGATTCAAATAGGAGACCCAGACATTAACATACACACCTATGAACACTTAATTTTTGACAAAGAGGTCAAAAATCTTCAATGGAAAAAAGATAGTCTCTTCAACAAACTGCATAACTGTTTGGCAGTATGTAGAAAAAAACAAATCCAAGCATATCACTCTGCACAAAACTTAAATCCAAGTGCATTGAAGACCTCAACATAAAACCAACTGCACTGAACTTGATAGAAAAAAAAGTGGAAAATGCCCTGCAACACATTGGCACAGGTGACCACGACCTCAATATAACACCAGTAGCACAGATACTAAGAACAACAATCAATAAGTGGGACCTCTTGAAACTGAACAGCTTCTGTAAGGCCAAAGACACAGTCATTAAACAAAACAACAGCCCACAGAGTGGGAAAAGATTTTCACCAACCCTACAAGTTACAGAGAACTGACCTCTAAAATAGAGAGAACTAAAGAAATTAGGGCCCAGAACCCTTATTAACCCAATTAAAAATGGGGTTCAGAACTAAAAAAGGGAATCTTCAGCAGAAGAATTACAAATGGTTGAAAGGCACTTGAAAAATTGTTCAACATCTTTAGCTATCAGAGAAATGCAAATCAAAACAACTTTGAGATACCACCTTACACCTGTCAGATGGCTAAGATAAAAGACACAGATGATAGCCTATGCTGGAGAGGGTGTAGAGCAAAGGGAACATTCTTTCATTGTTAGTGGGAGTGTAAGCTTGTTCAGACACTCTGAAATGCAGTATGGGGATTTCTCAGAAAACTGGGAATCACTTTCCTCAAGGATTCAGCAATATCACTATTGGGCATATACCCTAAAGATACACATTTGCACTCCTAAGGCATTAGCTCAACTATGTTCATAGCAGCATTATTCTTAATAGCAAGAACCTGGAAAGAACCTAGATGCCCCTCAACTGAGGAATGGATTAACAAACTGTGGTACAGCTACACAATGTAGTACTACTCTGCAGTAAGAAATAAAAATGATATCCTAAAATTTGCTTGCAAATGGATAAATTTGGAGAATATCCTTCCTGAGCAGGTCACACAAACCCAGAAGAATAAGCAAGAGATGTACTCACTCATTATTGGACTTTAAGCAAAAACATTCTTACTTCATTGAAAAATGATGTATGAATGAAGTGTTTTAAAACACACACACACACCCTACACACGCACACAAACCTCTCTGATTTGACTGTAGAAGGTTGCTTATTAGAAATTTGTGATGGCCATAGTGCATCCGTGGGCATTAGCTATGACCTACTGTGCTTCCTTCATCTGTAGCTGAGCCTAACCAGGCTTGGGGAGCATTAGATTTTATTTTTTGTGTTTTATGCATTTTAGGGAATAGAGAAGATTTATTACTGTATGGGTGGGGTTTTTTGGTAGCTATTCTGGTTGTTTTTCTTTTCATATAAAGTTTGATATTGATTTTCAAAAACAATAAAGAAATAAGAAAAGAAAGAAAATGTCCAGGCACAAAACATCCTGGAAATTTGGGACACAATGAACAGACCAAATACATCTTGTCTATTTAACACTCTGTATACTTCTTGTACCTTGATATCCATCCTTCTTTATGTTAAGAAAATACTCTTCTATGATTGTGCTCAAATTATGCTTTTGATTTAGGTTTTTCTCTCACTTTGCTTAACATAAATCATATAGTTTGTCTCTTTGTAGTGTTCCTTTTTGCCTCATTTTCTTCTATTTGTTTGTTTTCTTCTATTACAATGGTTTTGTTTTGTTTTATTTAATTATATTATTTTACTTTAGAATTTTTTACTGAGAAGCCTGTTTTCTAATAACAGAGAGAAAGAAGGTGAACTCACATGGGAGGTAGTGTGGAGAGCTACTGTAAAGAATAGGAGCCATAACCTGGATATATTACATGAAAAAAATAAATGCACTTTCTGTAAAAGAATATACATAATTCAGAAGGGGAGAGGGGGTGGGAGGGAGACGGAGAAGGAGAGAGAGAGAAGAGAAAAGACATATAGTCAATTGTAGAATGTCTGACCTGGAAGGCAAAAATTAGGGAGTTGTTCAAGTGGACCATAGCAACCTGTTAAATGCAATACGTAGTAAGAATAGTGTAAGCTGTCTTGAATGCATAGGACCAGAGAGACAAAGAGGAAGACTCAAGCCATATATAGTTAATATAGCAATAATCTATGGGGTTCTGTCCCTCTACAACAGTGTAATACCCAGATTAAATTCCCTCCAGGCTCAGATATGACCCATAAATTCAATTATGTTTTTGAAAACAGTATTTGAAGATATTATTTTAAAAAGTCATCAGCCATTCTGGTTGTACAAAATCATAGCACAACAACTTCTGCCCAGATGCAACCTTTAAAGCGGTTGACAATAAAGCCATTATGGGTCCAGCGATGGCTTCTAACAAAACAATTGCAAGACTTAAAACAGTTGGTACAGAAGCAGTTACATGTTCCTCATACTAAAGAGTCAACCAGCCTTTGCAACCCTCCTGTATTTATAGTCAAAAACAAATTTGGAAAAAAGAGAATGGTGACAGATCTAAGAGCAATAAATAAAGTAATTCGGTCAATGGACTCTTTACAATCTAGAATTTCTTTGCCTTTCCTGATACCTAAGGGATGGCTTATTACAATTATTCATTTAAAAGGCTGTTTTCTTACCATACCTCTACAAGAACAGAACAAGAAAAAATTTGCCTTTCCAGTATATATATAATAAACCCACATATAATAATCAGCCTATAAAGAAATATCAATGAAGAAATAGTTCTACCCTCTTAAAATGTTTTATACAACAGCCATTACCAATTGTGAATGTTTTCTACAATCTAATATTTACCATTATATGAATGATATCTTGTTGGCAGACTCAAATATGGATAAATTATAAAGAATGTTTGAAGAAGTAAAGAAAATTTTGCCTAATTGGGGATTACAAATTGCTCCTGAAAAAATACAAAGAGGAAATTCTATTAATTATTTGAGATAAAAAATAGATCTATAAAAATTGGACCTCAAAAGGTGCAACTAAGGAGAGATAGAATGTAAATATTTTAGTGATTTCCAAACCTGCAAGGAGATAGTTCTCATATATTGCCCATTATCAGAATAAAAAATTATGAAATAGTTAATTTATGTAAAACCTTAGGTGGCAATAAGGACTTAAATAGTACCAGAGAATTTTGGGATGAAGCTGAGAGAGAATTAGCTTTAGTGGAAAAGAAATTATAAGAAGTACCTGTGAATTTTGTGAATCCAGACCGCGATTGGATTCTGGTTATTTTACCCTGTAAGCTTTCTCCTACATGAGTTATAATGCAAGGAGAAAATATTATATTAAATAAATATTTCTACCACATTGGCCAACTTAAAAAATTAAAAACGTGGAAAAGATTCTATGTTTGATTTTTAAGGGAAAAAGGACCCAGGAGAAATTGTTGTACCCTTAACTAATGAAATAATTGATCAATTATGGGCAGACAGTGAACCTTGGCAAAAAGGCTGCAGTAATTTTTTGGGGGGGAGAAATTAGTAACAGATATTTTCAAGTCAAGAGAACACAATTTATAAATGAAAATAACTGTATTCTTCCTTATGTTGTAGAGGATATACCAAGTTCTGGAGCTCCTACAATACATACAGATGCAAACAAATTAGAAAAAGCAAGTTACAAATTACAAAATTTAGGTAAAGTCATTCACAGTCCTTATAATTCTGTCTAGAAGTTAGAATTATATGCTATTATTATGGTATTAATGGACTTTACAGAACCTCTTAATAACTGACTCTCAGTATGTATGCAGAAAGAATTGTTTTACATATTGAAACTGTCGATTTGATTCCTGAAAATACAGAATTAATCTCATTATACAACTACAAGATATCATTAGAAATAGAATGTATCATAACACACACACACACACATATATATATATATGTTGTATAACATATCAGATCACACATATGTATGCCAGATCCTGTAGCACAAGGTAATAATGAAATTGATTGGTTATTAATAGGAAACATGTTGGATGCCTCAGAATTTCATAAGAGATATCACATAATGTCAATATCAAAGGATTAAGAAAGAGTTTTCCCATTACTTGGCACAAGGCTAAGGAAATTGTAAAGAAATGCCCTACTTGCTCCTTCTATAACCAATCATCATTAATGGCTTGAAGCAATCCATTAACACTTTTGAATAAGTCATTATTAAAAAGCTGTACTCTCATTTATAGATTGTCTATTGTTGCAATGTAAGCTGAAGTCCTTAGGATAATAAAAATTGTAAATAACAGTTACTTAGGTTTGTCATGTACTAGTCATGTTGTTTAGGTTTCTCACATATATAGTAGAATATGTCAGATAGACAGGAGTTTTAAACCACTTGAATGACCTAGAGAATATGGCATTTAATGTTTTATTATTCAGTATTAAGCTATGAGAGACAGAATTATTCCTGGCAACACCTTGATTCCTGAGATGGTGGTGGGAATCAAGGATACTCCATAAGAAGTTTGTCTTCCATGGCAAAGAATGGCCCATTCAACAAAAAACTGTCCTTGCTTTGACTGCTGACATAAAGCATACTATTCAGTTTGGACAATTTTTCATAATGCCCTGCTTCTGAAGATCTGTCAGATATCCTAATCCTGTAGCCCAAAAAGTACTTTCAAGCTTTGCAGAAAAGCTGCAGGCAGCTGGCAGTCATTGTTCTCTCCTAAATTTTGGAAGTTACTTGCTCATGATTTCAGCTTATTCAGGTAATATGTTTTCCATCTCAGGTCTTTGATGGGGTTGAAGACTAGATAGCTAAGGTCACTACCGTCTCATATCTTAGCTAAGAGTATTTAGGTATTAGATTCATATTATTCAAGATAAACAGCTTTGAAGTAATCTCTGAATATAGCCACTTATCAATATTCTAGACATTTAAGATATATTTTAGGTTTGTTAATTGTAGTTTGATGTTGTTTATGTTAATTATCTTTTCCCTCTTCTGAGCATTACCTTATAATTATTTATATTGCATATAGTCTTATACATTGGTTTAGAACTTTCTTAGTTAGACAACAGGTGAGATGTTGTCAGTTCAGGCATTATTGAGGGATACATGGAGGCATGACTTTGAGGTCTGAAGGACCCTGGAAGGGGCATGGCCAACCCTCTTTAAAGACTGGTTGCATGTTGCCTGCCTTTCCTGTTTTGTTCCCTACGTTCTAGGAAGGAGGATTGCCGCTGTCATGGCAGCCACTGCATGGGATATTTCAAACCTCAAGGAATTTGCCTAAGGTTCAGACTTGTATCAGTGAGTGTGTCTTATAAATCCTTAATAAATATTAATCCTTTCATATAATCAATTGCCAGTGAATAATTCTTACAATACCAATGGCTAAATTTCACTGGTCTATGCTGCCAGATGATAATTACTTTAATGAAACTACTATATTATACAAAATTTTGTAATTTTTTTGTCAACATATACAAAACATTGTGAAGTAAAGAATATATTATGCACCTTGATTATGATAATTTTATATTTTACCATGTATCAAACATGTTACAAATACTTAATATAAACCATAGCTATTTTGCAATTAATCTTCAATAAAACTAAAATTTGAAAATTAACTAAATTTTTATTTTGTGAAATTGATTATTATAGGAAAGAGATTAAAATAATACAATATTTATAATTATTCAAAAATAAATACTTGAATATAAATTAAACAAATTATGTAAGGAACTTCTTGCTCATAACTACAAAGTAGAAACAGAACAACAACTAAAAATAAAGCATATAGTCTCACAGGTTTAGGACTAGAAAGTTTTATAGGGTGAATTAGTTAAAATTCAAATTGTTATTCAAGTATAACAAACTATATTAAAATTTTATAAAGGTTATTGTAAGGTATAAAGACTTGAATAAATGAAAATGAGAATGGGGAAGCTTGAGAATCTCTCAGTCTCTCAATATTTAAATGGTAATTATCTGCAAGAAGAATCAAGATTTCACACAAGAATCCCATTATGTGTGAAAAAAGATTTTTTTAGTAAAAAAGTAATATTATACATTAGATTTTAAAAAGAAATCATGTTAGTCTGTGAAGACAATGATAGCTAACTTTCCTTCTCAATGTAGAAATTTATCTCTGGGTCACTTTGGCAGGTATTTACAAAAGATAATTTGTTTACCTGATCCTAAAATATATTGGCTATTAAAGTTGTTTCCTACACACAGAGTGCTGTTATATAAGTGTCTAACCAGAGAGGAGATTACTGCTACAAAAATCTGTAACTCTGTGAACCTATGAGAATTGTACTTAATAAATAAAAAGTTGTGCTATAAATAATAATGATTTATGCATTATCTGCAAACTATCAAGCATAATGTTAATATATTTTTCTGAATTGCATATGCTCATATTATTTGAAGAATAAAATTTATTGCATTCACTGGGCTATTTATAGCCATATAGATGGAATGTTTTCAGTCATAAGTAGTTGGTTTCAGTTTATTATATAGCAGTTTCTCTCATATCATGTGTGATAATACACTTTTCTCATCTTTTCTGTCTGTATGCTCTTTGTATGTACATCATCAGTTGTTCTGCATAGACATTCTTTCCTCATTATGTTTTTTTTTGGTAAAATATTTGCAAACAGGCTGTTTAAAATAAAGATGTAAAATTTATTATAATTCTTGCCTAATTATACTAACTAAAAACCAAACATTAATTTAACAGGTTAAATTATGTGATAGAATTTTTTATTTTTTCCATTTTTGTATGGATACAGTCATATTTTTTATCTGTGTATATCCTTGTTCAGTCTCCCTTCTCCCTACTCAGTTTAGGTGTCTTGTACTCATGACCTCTTATTTGAGAGTGACTGGAGGGAGTGGGAGGGGAAAAGGAGCTTGAACATGGATATACACAGATAGACAATATGACTTTTTTCATAATAATAATTTAAAAAAGAAAAATTTAGTACTAGAAAAAATTTAGGAGAAATGTACATATCATTAAATTATGGTGGGCACATTTGATAACATAATCTCACTTCCACAATTGCTCTGAAATCAAAATTGTAAGGTTTAATATATACAGGGAGAAATAAACTTGAGTGTCAAAAATTGACACTATTACAATAAAGAACTTAGCCTCAGTTATCCATTTTATTATAATCATTTCTCCAATTCTGAGAAGAAGAAAACCCAAATGTTCACGCTATATATTTCATCTGTTGAAAACTTTATTCTGTTTGACTTTTTTTAATATTTAGAAGTCCCAACTCAAAAATAATAATTTTATTTAACATTGATTAAAGAGAAAGTCTGGAAAGATGCCTCAGCAATTTGGTTAAAAGTACTGGATAATTTTGCATAGGACCAAGGTTTTCAGTTCCCAGCATTAACATGGAGGCTCCATGGCATCTTTAACTCCAATTCCAGAGAATTATAGACCATCTTCCTGTCATAGTGGATACTAGGCCTGCATGTGGTACATATACATAAAGTAAAATAAAAATATAAACCTTAAAAATAATTCTTTTGAGTTTTTAATCAATTATTAGACCATTTTATAACTTTATAATTATAAAAGTAGATAATTTCAATTTTTACATCTGAAGTATGCTTTTGTAGCTGGCATTACACTCCAATGTATTCTTCAAAAGTTCAAAGGGAGGAGGAAGAAGTCTGTTTGGAGGTTAATGTTTTTTTTCCCCGCAAAATGCCAAGGCAACGCTCAGCTATTTCACTGGCAGTCCCTTTCCTAAGAAGCATGTTTGCAAGCATAGCATTATTATTATTGGTATGGTTTTACTGTGTAACTGGAATTTTCCTCATCTAATAAGATCATGACCTAATGTCAAGCTATCAGTCTATCATTAGAAATTATTCTCATTCATTCAGTTTCAAAATGTTTCCATGCATCTGGCCAAACTGTGTTTCAAAAAATCAGCCTCTGTGTTTGTGATTCTATTTAAAAAATAAAATGGAGGTTTAAAAGGATTTAGTCAGCTTGTCTGGCCTTGCTTCTGATTTGTTTTTAAATGACTATAATAGCAAGGAAAAATGTTAGATGAACCATGACCCTCCCATCTTCTACCAACTTATGAGGGAAAGATGAAAATTGTGTAAGAAATTACTTTCAAGTTATCCTTTGTCATACAAGGCTGCATCTTGTGTAGTGTGCAGCTACCATCCTATGTCTTTTTGGAAATGTAAGTTGTATAACCATTTCTTTTTATTTACACACTTTCTGTATTGTTCACATTTTTTTTATTATGAACAGAGAAGTCACACTTTCTATCCTTGTATATTCTTATTCAAGGTCCCTTCCCCCTCCCACCACATCATGTCATCCTCTCTTCTCCAAAACTCCCTATCCCCTCCCTGGGCAGGCAGGAGACATTCCCATGGTCCCACTGACACAATATTGCTTAGTTCAGTCTCCACTCCTGGGAGATCCAGTTTTCTTCCCCCAACCTCAAGACTGAGTCAGGTGTTCCTCTAGGGGGAGTGGGATCCAAGGAGTCAGAAACATCCAAGTCCAGGGTGTTTCTGATCCCAAGCTGTTCAGTGGTTGTGGTTTGCAGCTTCGGCATGCTTTGCTTTTTTCTTGTTTGTTTAGAGTCCACTAATGAATGAGTACATCACATGCTTATTTTTCTGGGTTTGTGATATCTCCCACAGGAGGATATTCTCCAAACCCATCCATTTGCCTACAAATTTTAGGATATCATTTTTTCTTATTGCTGAGTAGTACTCCATTGTGTAGATTCAGTTGATGGACATCTAGGTTGTTTCCAGGTTCTTACTATTACAAATAATGCTGTTATGAACATAGTTGAGCTAATGCATTTGGAGTGCAACTGTGCATATTTAGGGTATACACCCAGAAGTGGTATTGCTGGGTCCTTGGGAGATTGATTCTCAATTTTCTGAGAAACCGCCATACTGCATTCCAAAGTGGCTGAACAAGCTTACACTCCCACCAACAATGGAGGAATGTTCCCCTTGCTCCGCATCCTCTCCAGCATAGGCTGTCATCTGTGTCTTTTATCTTAGCCATTCTGACAGGTGTAAGGTGGTATCTCAGGTGGTATTTTTCAAGAAATAATTAGAATCCTATAGTGTATTTTACTTTATCTTCAGAAAAATTTCTCCTTTCAAATTTTTCAAGGGCAACTAAAAACTACCAAAATTACTAAAATTGTCATAAATTCAAATCGGATGTCAGTTGTGCTATGAAGGTATAACAACACAAACAAATGAAGTTAAAAATATACTAAAAAAGAGGAGAAAAGTAAATTATGAGATAGAGAGAAGAAAGACAACAAAGAACAGAGAAATGAAAGTAAGAAAGTGGGAAAAACAACATTCAGGAAAAAAATCATGACAAGAATTCTTCCTTCTCTGAGAAGATTATGGTTTTTTAAATCAGTTGGAAAAATCAAAAGCCTGTATTCTCAACCTCACTGAACTACTAAATTGGAAAAATTAAATTCAAACAAAATATTTTCTCCACTGCATTCTATGTTTTACTTTTATTTATTATTATGAATAAATAAGTCACATTTTCTATCCTTGTTTATATATATCCTTATTCAAGGTCCCTTCCCCCTCCCACCACATCAGGTCATTCTCTCTTCTCCACTTACACTTACACTTACACTCACCAGATTACAGAAGGAACTTAATCAATTTTATTCACTCATACCCTAATCCCCTTTAACACTATTTTACTAATTACATTTGTTCCTTGAAAATTTTATACATGACTATAGTGAAGCCTGATCACTCTGTTTGCCATTCTCTTTTGCCTCTCTTTTCTATAAAGTTTCCTCTCTAGAAGTCAAGTTTCAACATTCATGACTTGTGTGTGTGTGTGTGTATGTGTGTGTATTTGTGTGTATGTGTTCTGTTTAGTTTAACAAGGGATATATGTATTATTGCTGGATTGCAGCTATCCACTGGAACCTTGTGGAGTCATTAGTTTGGTTTATAAAACTGAAGGACATGATTTCCTTAGCAAATAGTTAAATAGCAAGAGGAAAGAGCCCCTAAATTTCTATTTTACTTCATGTCTAAACACTTAAGGGTTCCATTTTGTACAAACCAGAGAAGGTGTTAGCAGTTGGTTTGAGTTCCTGATTGTAGTGACCATGTCTTTCCTCTAAAACATGGTCTTTGGCAGCCCTTCTACTTTTCCTTTATTTTCTCCATTTTTTTCTGTTCCTCTTCCATAATGTTTTCAGAGCGTTAGAATAGATAATATAAGTATGCTACCTAAGGACAGGGATGAGATGTGGTGTCTTTCTGCATGCTGTGAATATCATTGTTTAATAAAGGGACTGTTTTGGCCTATGGCTAGGCAGTATAGAAAAATGTATGTGATGTCTTTCTATATGCTGTGAATGTTATTGTAAATAAAGGAACTTTCTTGGCCTGAATGGCAAGCATTTAAAAGTAGGCATGGAAATTGGAGCATAGATAGTGGAAAGAGCAGAGTTGAGAGAGATCTGATCCAGCTGCCCGAGAGTCAAGTTGTAAAGAAAAAAGTAAGCCATGGGCCACATGGCAAGGTACATTAATGGAAAGGGGCTGAATTAAGATGCAGGAGCTAGCTAGCAATATGCCTAAGCTATAGAGCAAGCAGAATGTAATTAATATTAGTGTCTGAAGCATTTTTGGGGGCCTAGGAAGCAGTGAAGAGATCCTGACCTTGGGACTAGGCCAGGCCAGAAACCTTTCATTACAAATGTAAGTATTCTACTGATGGATTATGTGAGAGGTCTTTCTGTATGCTGTGAATATTTTGGTTAATAGAGGGACTGTTTTGGCCTATGGCAGGCATCTTAGAAGTAGGTAAGAAATCTGAGCATAGATAAGGAGAATGAAGACAGAGTCAAATAGAGCTGCTGTTGAGGAGGAAGATGTAAAGAATTTCAGGTAAGCCAAGGGCCATGTGGCAAGACAGATGAATATAAATGGGTTGAGTTAAGATGAAAGAGCTATTAATAAGTTCTGAGCCATAGCCAAGCATCATGTAATTAGTATAAATCTTTGTGTGATTATTTGGTACCAAGAAGATGTGATTAGTCTTTTTGGGACTGCTGGTCATGATCGTGGAGCTGGTGTGCGCTAGAAACTTTTTACTACTTAGGGATTCACCTATTATTTGCTGTTAGTGTTTTGAGCACTTGTGTTCACTTCTTTTCACTAATATTTGCTCTTTTACTTTCATATGACCTTTGTTCTACTTTTCTCCATCTTAAAGCATTGTGCCTCCAATGGCTGTTTTCTAATTTTCTGACTACAGCAGAGCCTCAAAGGAGAATGTTTAATTTTAAAGATTCCCAAATAGTATATATATATTAAAAAAAGTGTGTAATTTGTTTTCTTGTCTGGTAACAGACATGATATATTTTTTCAGTTTTATACATTTAGTTGAACAAAATTCAGCTATGTATATATATCATTCATCAAGTGATAAACATTCTTTAAAATTCCTAAAATGTGGAGTAAGCTTCCTTCTTTGGGAAATAGTTATGCCTTCCCATGGTTTTCCTTAAACACAAACAGTAGAATATGCTTCACAGTTAGCAAAGACTTAGATAAATGAAGATAATATGAAGGACATTCTGAAGAACTCACATAATCTGCACCCAGTGTTCTTCACTGATTTGGGCTCAGTTGTGTAGTAATAGTTTCTGGCTTGAATTTTCCAGCCTTGTCCTGAGGTTTGGACCCTCTTGTAGCCTTGCTGCTGCTTAGTTGCAAACAATTACATAAAGGCTTATAATAATAATTTTGTGCTGATTGCCCTGTGGCTCAGGCATATTATTAGCTATCTCTTTCATCTTAACTCAATCTAGTTCCATTAATCTGTTTAGCCATATGACTTGGTACCTTTTCTCAGAGCAGCATGGTTGTCTTCCTTCCCCTGCATCTGCTGATGTCTCTCCTGGTATCTCTCTGCTGATGTCCCATCTCTGCTATTCCTGTTCCCAGAGGGTTTTTTTTTTTTTTTAAGTCTAGTAGCCTCACCTAAACTTTG
Organism: Sigmodon hispidus; assembly: GCA_004025045.1. Lineage (NCBI taxonomy): Eukaryota > Metazoa > Chordata > Mammalia > Rodentia > Cricetidae > Sigmodon > Sigmodon hispidus. The sequence goes on from PVIH01003633.1 coordinate 110,192, forward strand.
TCTGCCTTCAGCCAATCAGTGTTTTTATTAAATCAGTAGGCAGGACAATTATTTACAATGTAACAAAACATAATCCCCCTATACCTTTCCCCTTTTTTCTTTTTAAAACAAGAAACCCAAATATAATTTTCTTTGTTTAATAAAAACAACTTGTAACCAACACTGTAAACAAAGACAAAAATCCGGAATTTATTTTTGAGAATGTGGGTTTAGTTCTCTAGGCTACTTCCTGCTGAAGGGAAGTGTTGGAAATCCCATAGAGACCCAAGAAAAAATTTAAGATTATAGACATAAAGTGAAGTAGTCTGTTAGGCTGAGTCATCTTAGCCAGTCTCTGTGAAGCTGTTTTGGATTCAGAACTCTGAAGAAACTAAAACAGAGAGGTGTTCTGAAATTCTGGATCATATGGGCCATCCATTTTTATTGGAGACATTTTAGGGGTGTCTTCCTTGATCAAACCTTATTTTTTTAAAAACTAGGAAAAAGTCCACAGCCTCTCATTTTCTGTGGAAATAAAAAGAAAACTACTTCTCCAAAGTAGCATATCTTTTGGGCTCAATTTTAAATCAACTCATTTACAAAATATATAGGTTGTATTAATCCAACAGCATTTGTAATCAAACAGCTTTTAGCAGCTTTTACTATATTTTCAGTCAAAGAACATAAAGACAAGACAATAGCATAAAGTATCCAGAGTCTCTTTGTAATTTTCATCTTTACGTGGCTTATTGTTTTTATTTTACTTTATTTTTTTTAGGAACTTTATTCTTTTTATTTTATTTCCTCTCAAGCCTACATATATTTTGGAACATATAAAACCATTTAGAGTTTTTTTTTCTTTTTTAAAATTTGTCTCTTCTGTATATTTCTTATCCTTTTCTGTTTCTGACCACACGTTTGCTTGGTTAGAGTGGCTGACTCCACCAAGCTCCCTCTGTTTCTTTCTGTTTCTGACCACATCCTTAATTAGCTAAAGTGTGACTAGGGTTAAACTCTTCACTAGGGTGGCTGGCTGGCTCCACCCAGCTCCTAGTCAAGCTTCATAGGGATTTTACCTTTTTATCAGAGGTACTGGCAGACACAATTACCACTCTGAGAAATGTTAGGGTCCATATAATCACCAATAAAGAACTGTCTTCTGATGTTCATTAACTTCATTTAAGTATTTGGCAGCCGGTCCTCTCACAAGTGTTTTGCTGCTAACATTGAGTCGTGAAACCCCTCTTTAAAAAGCTGTGCCTCAGTTTACCTCTAGCAAACATGTATTTTCCATGAAAATGCTTCTATTAAGATACCTTCCTTGACTCAGTTCCCTTTTTGCTTATAAGAGCAATAACCTAAATCTGTCGTAAGCAATTTGTTGCTTACATCAAGGCTCCTACCAGCCTTGTTCCAGTTTCATCTGCATGCAGTAAACGCATCATTTTGTAATTCAAACCCATATGATGCTTAGTCTCTGTATCAGGACCCACTTGAGAAACACACGTTGGAAGCTGCTTGTTGCTCCATTTCTGTGCTCTAGAACCCCCTTTACGATTTCTAGGGCTTATGTAAATATAAGGAATCAATATTAGAGTGTCATTTGTAATAAATTTCTGGCCTGGACTAGTCCCAAGGTCTGGACCTGCCTTTCACTTCTTTTATTTTTTTAAAGTGACTTTTATTTTTTTTCCAGCATAATACTTTTATTTCTTATTTGGTGATTTTATATCATGCACCCCATCAAACTCAGTTATCAGTCCTCTCAGTTTCATATCCACTCTTATGATCTTTCCATTTACAGAAAAGCCCATTCATGCTGTTCATTTACTTGCTGGAACATAATTAAAGTACCTGTGACCAGCCCCCAGTCCTCACCCACAGCCCTGTAGAAGCCATCAATGCAGAAGTGAAGCACTGTGTCATTTAGTTAAATTCTAGCCTTAAGTCTTCTACACAATGACATCTTTTTTTTTTTTTTTAAGTCTACTAATGAGTGAATACATCCCTTTCTTATCTTTCTGGGCTTGTGATACCTCACTAAGGAGGATATTCTCCAAATCCATCCACTTGCCTCCAAATTACAGGATATCATTTTTTTTTCTTACTACTGAATAGTATTCTATCTTGTAGATGTACCAGTTTATTAATCCCTGTCACTTCCTAGGCCCACAACAATGACTTAGATGATAATATTAATTAAATGTTTTTTTTTTTGACCCATGGCTCAGGCATATTGCTAGCTATCTCTTGAATTTTAATTCAACTTATTTCTAATAATCTGTTTTGCCACATGGCCTGTAGCTAACCTGCTTTTTTACATCTTGTTCTTCGAGTGGCTGGATCACATCTCCTGGGATTTTGCCCACTTTCTCCTTTATCTATGCTTAGGTTTCCCACCTACATCTAAGAGGCCTTGTTATAGATCAAAACAGTTCCTTCATTAATAAATATTAATCACAACATACAGAAATACATCCCACATCACCATTGCTACACCTTTGATGAGGAACTGAAATAAGAGGAAGGAAATGTATGTTTCCTAAGTAGTAATTTTGATTCTATAGGTTGAACTCATAGAATCTTATAACTCACTCTATTCTGTAGCTTACTTGGGCACTACAGTTAGTAAACAAACTTATATCTCTAATAAGCAATTATATTGCATATCAGAGCAAATATCCTGTAAATAGTCTTACTACTGACTTTAAGAACTCAATGCAAAATGATTTGTTATGTGATGTGATATCGAAGGATGTCTCACAATTTGGTAGAATATAAAATGATGTCAATGTGAAATTGATTGGAGAAAGCAGAAAATGAAGCTGAGAAAAAAGTATTTGAGCTAAATTTTCTAGACTAAGCATGTTAAGTTTAGACTTATGTTAATTTGAATCTGTTCTAAATTACAAATTAGGTGATATTGTATCTTCCACACCAAGTAATATTGAGTTGGATTAATAACAAGAGAATGTCAAACAAATATGGCTTTCTCCCCATTTAATTGAAAATACATTTCTTTCTCACATAATGTATTCTGATTGCAGTTTCTCTTCTCTCTGATTCTCCTGTTTTGTGATCTCTCACTCTTCATAATTTCTGGCTGTAGGTGTTTTTATTTGTTTCATCTGGTACAAAAAGGAACTTTACTGATAATAGCTAAGCAAAACATTGATCTATGAGTATAGCAGAATGTCATTTGAAGTTAGTCATTTTATTACTACTTTTTTTTTTTTTTAAAGAACATTAGTGTTTGACTTTACCAGTGGACTCTGGGATATCTAGTCTCTGGTGTTTAGTCATCTAAGAAGTGTTAGGTATAGATTTCTTCTTCTAGGGTAGGCATTAGGTTAAATCAGCTATTGGTTTGTTAGTCCAACAATTATTGTGCCACCAAAGTCTCAGCATAACTTGTAGGCAGCACACCAACATAGATCAAAAGGTTGTGGCCACCTTGGTGTTTATGTTTCTCATTTGGTGTCATGTAGACTAACTTCTTTTTTTTCCTTTTTTTTGTCTTTCTTTATTATTGTTATTATTATGAACAAAGAATTCACACTTTCTATCCTCGTATATCCTTATTCAAGATCCCTTCCCCCTCCTGCCACATCAGGTCATTCTTTCTTCTCCACAACTTCCCTTCCCCTCCCTAGGCATGCAGCAGACAGTCTCATCTAGTATCAAATATTCTAGAAATTAGAGGTGAAGGCTGTAGGCAAGCACCAGTTTGACTTATTCATATACATGATGTTTCAGAGTTGTCTTGAACAATATGGCCTTATATTCTCTTTTTTGAGTGCAACCTATTATAGTAATACTATAGATTGTTTGGGGAATAGTTTTGGTGGCCCTTTAAAAATTAGCTTACTATCTGCTTTTAACAGAGTAAGAAACAAAAATAGATGCCTAAGTACCTATGGAAATAGGCACTTCCTCCGTTGTTTAGTTTAGAGAATTTTATTATTTAGCACTCATAGTTGTATAAATAGAAACCAGAGAAATCAAGTATTTTATATGTTTTATTTCCCATCGATGAAGATAAGTAAGAAAAGAAGCTTACAATAGCATAGTATATGCATAACATCCCATACTATAGAAAATCTCATAAGGGCTGATTTCCTCCAATAGTGCATATGGATGTAAAACAGTCATCAGAAGAAAAAATAAAATATATATATAAAAAATGTTAACAGTGGTAAGGTTTAATTTACCAGTATTTACCATTATGTAAAAGTATCTTTCTATTTTTTTAATTCTCATATTTCCCATTGTTAACAGAAAATGCATCCAAGGGAAAAAATTACTTAATGTGACCTACAAAAATATCTGTAATAAAACTTGTTCACTGGGTTTAAAACAATAGATTTTTCACTTCACCAAATCAATGATTACTTGAATGAGCCAACCTATGTGTCATTTTAGGATCTTTTATATTTGAGATCTGCAAAAGGCCAATTTAATACAGTATAATGTGCATTTCTGGATAGTATGGGTGATGCACATTAATCTAAAATATATTTACCTTATAATCTTTCAAAATTTAAAACTATACAAATTACATCAGTGGATTTTTCTCTTAATATTTCCAAATTCTAATATAACAATGGCATAGTATTCCTTTTTCTTATTGTTATATCTTCATTTCAGTTGTTGGTAGCTGTGCCATGATCCACTGGGAGGAGAAGAAATTTTAAATAGAATGTCTTGACATAGGTATTCAGACAAGAAAAATTGTTTCCTGAAAAGATATCATGAAATCAATATATTTCCACAAGTGCCCAGCTTAATCACTCAGTCTTCTAGTCAAAGGACCCCCAGTGAACTTCTGTATGCCCTATCTGTTTTCAAACCTTTGAAGCTACTCAGAAACACAATATCCACTACATAAAAGAAAGTAGATCTGCGGAGTTATGTATTGAATAGTGTGTATTGAAGGTCTAAGAAGAAAATAACAACACCTGTGTTTTAAATATAATCAATCAAAATTTTTTATTTATACTTTCTTTTTTATACTTAGTACACTACAATCTTTTATATCCTAGGAATCCTAGGAACTAAAATAAATGCAGCAAGAAAAAACTTTTCTACTAGATAAAGTGCTATTTGCCTTTACAAAACCTCAAAAGTTCTGCAGAAAACTAAAATGAAATCATTTTTTGCTCTAATAGTTTGCAGGAAAACACCATGGACACCAGACAAAGATAATAACATGCACATAAAATTGTTAAAGTATTTTTCAAGTGCCTTTTAGGGAAGATATATTTACTGTGCCATAAAACCTCCCATTTACAAATAGAAAATATCATGTTGCTGTTCCTCTTTTACCCTCAGAATCCTGAAATAATGACTAGTGTGACTTAGCTAAGATTCAGCTATAACTGTCACTTTCCCTATTTGGCTGGTCCAGCAGACATGCTCCCACAGTTCTATTCTGCCTGGAAGGGACATACATTTCTCTTTTTCATAGAACAAAAGAATTATCTTGATTTTAAAATTGACCCAAAACCATGTAACTGCTTCAGCTGGAAGACTTCCCTCTAGGGTAGTGATGTATGATCGGCAGTATCCACTGTGTGGAACTTCTGTTCTGAAAAGATAATTTTTATAATAACTCTTTCTAGTTTTTTATCAGTATTGTGTCTACACACAAAAATAGTTTCTTATGTACTGCTAGCCCAGCTGAGTCCATATAGTATTTCATTTATTTTAAATTAAGTGACTGTTAGTCAATCACTCACTCAGGGATTATGGCTTGCAAACTACATAAATAATAGTAAACACTTTATAACATTACATGCATTTAGTTGGTATTTTATTTTTAGTTTGTTTGATAGTAGGATCTTAATAATTTTAAATTCTTGACATTTCTATTCAGTTAAAACTCCTCCTGTGACAAAGACCTTACATAAGCAACGTAAAGAGAAGCAAAACTTTTTTTGACCCCCCAGTTTTGAAAGTTCTCATTGTTAACCGACTGCATAGTTTCAGAACTGTGGTATGAATGTCAGGAAGGAAAAAGGTGATGACTTCATAACAGTGAGAAACAGCAGACAAAGCAGAAAAATTCCAGGGTGAGATGGCTAACACAAGAAAATACTCCCAATGATCTAACATCCTTTAAACAAGAACTATGTCTTAAAACCAGATCCTTCCAAAATATTACCAGCTGTGAACGAAACCTTTAGTACATGATGCTTTACCATGATTGTTTCATTTTCCACCTTGTAAGAAAACCTTTGCGTCAAGTTTTCAGAAATAGCAATATATATATATATATGTATATATATATATATATATGTTACTGTTAATGAAAATACTAGATCTGAGACATTCCTATCTTATACCAAATCAGTTGCTCAGCATCCATTTGATTTACCCTTTCAATAGTAGCATGGTGATAAATGTAACAATCTATATTTGAAGTGGTCATATATTGACACAGGCATGATATTCTTGCTGTTTGGACTGTAGTCTGTAAGGTATTAGTTTCTATAACCAAACGGGTAAACTTAGAAATTACTCTCAAGAAAGGAGCAACTAAATTAATAAAACAGGCATGTTAAGTGGCTTTATCCATCATAAGTATGTTTCTCCAGTACATATGAAATAGGGGTGTTAAATCATATCAAAGTCACAAACAAGACTAGAGAAGTTGTTAAATAATCAAAGTGTAGTGAACTTGAGAAAGCTTGAATACTTAGTTGTGTGCAGAAAAGCACTGATCGGGGGTATTGCTAGTGACTAATGAGATCACTTTGTGTCAGGAGATTTCTCAATGTATGAAGACAAGACTGCAGTTGTACAAAGGCTACTAATTGGCTACTAGTCTTAAGCACTGAGAGTGAGGCTAGAGGTGAGAGAGAAAGACATTCAGAAACTAGAAGCAGTATTACTACATAAATAGCTTGATGTGAGACATGAGGGACCAAAGAAGTATCAGGATGTGTGTGTCTACATTCAAAGGGAAATCAGTGCTGGATATTCTAAGTATAATAACAGGTCTGTATCAGTTATTAATGAGATGAGCTAGCCAAAGAATTTAGGAGACAAAATCAGAATTCTGTAGTTAGAGAAAAAAAATATCCTGATTCTGCCTCTGTTGTTGGATGTTCATTAAAAAAAATGCAAGATAGTGGAATAAAATTAATAGAAAATATTAAATCAGAAAGTAATGTCCAGTTTGATAGACTCTGCTAATAGAGTTAAAGGAAAATGTCACTATTAGATGTTTACAGTATGATGTCATCTTCAAGATTTCTCTCATTCCTTACCACCCAGAGGATTTTGCATTAATTCTTATTTTCACTCTCACTGCACAAAGCTGATGCAGAGGGCATATTTCTCAAAGCTACACTTTAGGTGTGCGATATAACTTTATAATAGGTCAATATTATAAGTTACACTATATCAACTTATAACTTTGTAATATTTAACAAATTAATAAAAACCACAGTTACCTCTGACTGTAGTTACTCAAATCGTTTACTAAAAATAGAAGCAATGAGGAAATTAACCTAAAACTTTGCAATATCAGAAGGATTTTTAAAAGAAAGATGTGAAAGATGGGACTGCCACCATTATGCAAGCAGAAAATAATTCAAATGAAGAAAATTTAAATAATGTATACATTATTAAAAATTCCAACAGAATTATGAAATTCCATGAATGGAAACTGCCTCACTGTAGACTAAAGGCCAAAGTTTGAGACTGAGTTATAAAGATTTTGGAGAATGACAACATAACAAAAATCTGTCTATAGCAAAGTGTTCAACTGCCACGTCTAGCAAGTCTCTGGGTCTGATTTAAATTTGTTCTCCAAACCTGAATTTTCAGTGCAGTGGTAGCAAGGAGGGAGAAATCTACCAAGTCTTTAGGAAGGATAAGAAAAGGTAGAGGGAGAAAAGAGGTGAGCAATTTTAACCTGAGGAAGCTCAAGTAAAAGAAACCAAGGATTTTTTAGTTTTAGTCTATTACATTTACTTTATTTTATAATTGTATATAGGGGGAAGGAGAACACCACAGGGCTTGTGTGGAGGTCAGGGCACAACTTTTAGAAGTCAATTTTCTTCATCCAGAATGTGGAACTTGGAATTGGACTCAGATTGCCTGTAATTTATACTCATGTAGAAAAGTATATACGTTATATCATTCTGCTTATCATTAAAAATATCAAAAAGTTGTAGCAATGGAGAGCAGTTGGTGAAATATTTTAAGTTTATTATAGAAAACAAGTTATTTTTAATACTAGATACTTGGTGTTAGCTCTAATGTTACTTTATCATTTTTTTCCTATTGCTTGTTCTGAAATTTGTTTTGACTGTTTAGAAACACTGCAGTGAATTGCATGTTTAGTGTTTTATTATTTTTTTACTATTTTCTATCATGAATAAAGAAATCACATTTTCTATCCCTGTGCATCCTTAATCAAGGTCCCTTCCCCCTCCCACCACATCAGGTCATTCTTTCTTGTCCACATCTACCCGTCCCCACCATGGGCAGGCAGTCCCAAGGTCCCAAGGTCCCAGTATTGCTTAGTTCAGCCTTCACTTCTGTCAGATCCAGTTTTCTCGACCCCAACATCAAGACTGAGTCAGGTGTTCCTCTAAGGGGAGTGGGATCCAGGGAGTCAGTCCAAGGTGTTTCTGATCCCAAGCTGTTCAGTGGTTGTGGTTTGCAGCTTGGGAATGCTTTGCTTTTTGTTTGTTTGTTTGTTTAGAGTCCACTAATGAGTGAGTACATCCCCTGCTTATCTTTCTGAGTTTGTGATACCTCCCACAGGAGGATATTCTCCAAATCCATCCATTTGCCTGCAAATTTTAGGATATCATTTTTTCTAACTGCTGACAAGTACTCCATTGTGTAGATGTACCACAGTTTGTTAATCTATTCTTCAGTTACCGGGCATCTAGGTTGTTTCCAGGTCTTGCTATTACAAATAATGCTGTTGTGAACATTGTTGAGCTAATGCCTTTGGAGTGCATCTGTGCATCTTTAGCGTATACACCCAGAAGTGGTATTGCTGGGTCCTTGGGGAGATTGATTCTCAGTTTTCTGAGAAACCACCATACTGTATTCCAGAGTGGCTGAACAAGCTTACATTCCCACCAACAATGGAGGAGTGTTGCCCTTGCTCTGCAACCGCTCCAGCATAGGCTTTCATCTGTGTCTTTTATCTTAGCCAATCTGACAGGTATCAGGTAGTATCTCAAAGTTGTTTTGATTTGCATTTCTCTGATGGCTAAAGATGATGAGCACTTTTTAGGTGCCTTTCAGCCATTTGTAATTCTTCTGCTGAGAAATTCCTTTTTAGATCTGAACCCCATTTTTTGATTGGGGTGTTCCAGGTTTTGGGCTCTAAATTCTTGAGCTCTTTATATATCTTAGAGATCAGTCCTCTATCACTTGTAGGGTTGGTGAAAATCTTTTCCCATTCTGTAGGCTATCATTTTGTCCTATTGACAGTATCCTTGGCTTTGCAGAAGCTTCTCAGCTTAGTGAGATCCCACTTATTGATTTTTGATCTTATTGTCTGTGCCTTTGGTATTATATTTAGGAAGTGGTCGCCTGTGCCAATTTGTAGAAGTGTATTTCTCATTTTCTTTTCTATCAAGTTCAAAGTGGCTGGGTTTATGTTGAGGTCTTTGATCCACTTGGATTTGAGTTTTGTGCAGGGTGACAGGCTCGGATCTAATTGGATTTTTCTACACACTTCCTTCCAGTTATGCCAACACCATTTGTTAAATAAACTATCTTTATTCCATTGAATATTTTGGGCCTCTTTGTCAAGGATCAGGTATTCATAGGTTTTTGGTTTAATGTCTTGATCCTCAATTCTATTCCATTGACCCACAAGTCTGTTTTTATGCCAATACCAGACTGTTTTTATTACAGTAGCTCTATAGTATAACATGAAGTCAGGGATGGTGATACCTCCTCAGGTTGTTTTATTGAGTAAAATTGTTTTGGCAATCCTGGCTTTTCTGTTATTCCAAATGAAATTGAGTATTGTCCTTTCAAGGTCCAAGAAATATTGTGTTGGGATTTTGATGGGAAGTACATTGAATCTGTAGATTGCTTTTGGTAGAATTGCCATTTTTATTATGTTGATCCTAACTATCCAAGAACATGGGAGAGCTTTCCATTTTCTGATATCTTCTTCAATTTTTTTCTTCAGTGATGTAAAACTTTTGTCAAATAGATCTGTTACTTCTTTGGTTATAGTAACTCCAAGGTATTTAATGCTCTTTGTAGCTATTATAAATGGTGATGTTTCCCTTATTTTTTTTTTCCGTCCTCCTCTGTTTAGTGTATAGAAGGGCTACTGATTTATTTGAGTTAATCTTGTATCTTGCTACAGTGCTGAAGGTTTGTTTAATGTTTTAAATGAATGGTAGGAAAGTAAGTTTTAGTGTTACGTTGTTTAAACATTATGAAGTTATTCTATAAAAATGATAACTGATAAAACTTTACTTAGATTCTTCAATGAAATCTATGATGCATTTCTTTAGACATAAGATATAGAAGATGCACACATTCCCAGAGATGGCTTTATTTTTGTGGCACTGAAGATTAAAGTTAAGACTGGTACATGCTAAGCCAGCAAGCTAAAACTCAGGTAACATCCTAACCACCAGTCTTCATAGAAGAACCACATCAACCAGTAGCATAAACACAGCAGTCTTTAACGTGGGTATCCCACACAGGCAATTCCAAAAGCTGATGCGAATACAGTTGCTACACTACTAATTTACTTCATTACATTCAAATCATATCTCTACAGAAACATGGAAGCTTTTTGGGTGTGAGAGATTACACTGACTAGAGGGATAGCATCAATGAGGAAACAGGTGGCATATGTTCATTCTGAGTATTAATTTGGGGACAACTATAAAGACCACTGGAAGGTTTTAGAAAATGTATCACATGGTGGAGTGGATTGAAGAAGAGTAAATCAACAGCAGGATAAATCTGAAATGGATGGATTTGGAGAATATCATCCTGAGCAAGGCATCACAAACCTAGAAAGATAAGCAGGGGATATACTCACTCACTAGTAGACTTTGAAGAAAAAGCAAAGCATGTCCAAGCTGCAAACCACAACCACTGAATATTTTGGGATCTGAAACACCTTGGACTGGCACCTTGGATCATACTCCCTCCAGAGGAACACCTGACCCAGTCTTGATGTTGGGGTGACAAAAGTAGATCTGCCTGGAGTGAATGCTGAACTGAGCCACCTTGGGACCTTGGGACCTCTTGCCCTTTCTGGGGAGGAGATAAGAAGATGGGGAGAAGAGAGAGTGACTGGGAGGGGAGGGAGCAGGAAGGGAGTTTGAACAAGGGGTTACATGGATAAAAAATATGGCGTTATACATAATTTAAAAAGAACATCTTGAAAACTGATGCTATGGTTCATAAAAAGAAAAGTTGGGGAAAGATAAATCTTTGTGCATAAAAAGTCTATTGACATTTTCCTACATATTTTCATGCCTTGCAATTGCCAAATAACATATTATCATATTGTACCTGTGGTGGTTTAAATGAGAAAGTTATCCTTTGGCTCATATATATGAATACCATTTACTTGAACTATTCAGGAAGGATTAGGTGGTGTGGCCTGGAGGAGGAGGAAGAGGAAGAGCAGGAGCAAGATGAGGAGGTTTGTCATTGTGGTCAAACTTTTGAGGTTTCAGAATCTCAAATTATTCCCAGGTACCTCTCTCCATCGTGTGTTTTTGGATCAGGATATAAATTCTCATATACTTATCCAGTGCTAAGACTACTGGTCTACTACCATGTTCCTTACTGTGGTGGTTATGGACTCTGACCAACCTTGTGAAAGTATAAGCTCTAAATACAATCTTTTAAGATTTGTTTTGGTCATGGTGTCTTATAATAGCAGTAAAAAAGTAACTATCATGATATTCTTTATTCTCTGATAAAGTCAAATTTTAAAACTAATTTTAGAACACTGAGGAATCATCTTCAATTATGAAATAATTCAAACTGAAAAATACTCCTGAAGAAATTACAAGAAATTCCTCTGCTTAAAAGAATCAAAGTGTTATCAGTGCACCTATAAGTCAACCTTTGGGGTTGAGACTGAAATCATCATACTATTTGATATTATCATCATTAATTATTATTTTAGCACTGCTAAGACCTTTAATGTAATAATGAGATAGCCCTGTAAATAGATGAACATTATCACTTTAATCATATATACTCAAAGGGCATAGCTTTGAAAGAATCACTTTAACATACCTAACAATTTATATAATCCTAATTATTTATGGCATAAGACTCACAAGATATTTTAATGACTAAACTATATTTTTATTACATTTTCTCATTTGATGATACCAGAGCACTTTGTTTAAAAGTTAGGAACATTATTTGAGTAATTTTTGAGCAATAACATGCTTGCTCTCTATATAAAACAATCTATTTCTATTGATTTTTTTTGCCTTAATATTTTCTAAACCAATTTCCAAGCTGACTAAAATACAACTTTAATATTGTGAGGTATTTAGAACTTCAATATCTAGACCTAATATAGTTAAAATATTTAACTCTCTCTCTCTCTCTCTCTCTCTCTCTCTCTCTCTCTCTCTCTCTCTCTCTCTCTGTGTGTGTGTGTGTGTGTGTGTGTGTGTGTGTGTGTGTGTGAAGGATGCTGTAGAAGGCGAGCAAATAGAAGCTCATTAGATTAGGCAGAAAAATACTTCAAAAATGTGGTGGAACAATGACCACAAAAGAGGATTGGAGAGATGGCTCATTGGTGAAGACCCAGTGCTCTTCCAGAATGTCAGAGTGTAGGGGGCCTAGGTTGGCTGCCCCTGAGATGGAGCTGACTTCCACTCCACTCTCCCTTGGAGTATGTGGTAAACAACTCCTTATTTGGTGTGGCCCTGATTAGGGACCTCCCCCTGCCTACCTTGGCCAATGATTGGCACCCACCCACGTGGTGGTGTGTGATTGCTGGCCATGGTGCGCAGGCACAGTCGTCAGTGGGTCAGGGCTTGAGTGGATGCAGAGGGATTAGTCTGTATGTAAAAAGGTCCTGAATAAGCCGCCAAGAGAAAAATCCAGTGTCATGTCTTCCTTTCTGGTCGAGGTGGAAACGACACCAGAGTTCAGTTTCCAGGGTCCATGACAAGCTCTTTAAAACTACTTGCCTCAATCCAGATATCAGATTTCCTCTTCTGACTCCTAAGGGCACACGTACACACAAATTAAAATACATAGATAAAGTTTTACTGAATGTAATAACGAAAATTGTTCCTTTGTAAATTCATTTAATAAATAAATAAATAAATAAATAAATAAATAAATAAATGTTTTTCCCCCCTAGAAAATTTTCTATCACAAAGATGAGGTGAAATTATTTTCTGAATGGGGAAGATTTTCTAGTTCTGCCTTACCACACATGTCTCATCAGAGGTATATGGCTTAACAGTAATGATGGATGGCAGTTAGCAATGGAGTCATCATTCCTTTGACTTCACTGGCTTAGTCCCAAGCTGCCCATTGCCACTGTGTCTTAGAGCCTCACTTCTCTGAATTATTCCCTTCATGTGTTAGCATCTCCTCAGTGATACAATACAATTTCTAAAATAAAATAGTCTTTGAATCCAGAGAGGCTGCTTACTTAATATATTACTCAGCCTGTTACCACAAAAAAAGAAGTATGGTAATGATTAGTATGTTAAAATTTATAATTCATTAAACTCATTGAAATCTCTCAATAGTTATTGTCCTGTATGAGAAATCGGTTAGTTTGTATTCTATCTGTGTGGCTTGGAAAATAAAGTTTTCTGATTGGACCTGTGTTGCTGTTTATGAAGTAGCATATAAAAAATTGACCAAGTTGGTACTTGGTACAGAATAACCTGCAGTGTTTCTTGGGGAAGATCTTTTCTATATTTATTTTAGAAATATTTACAGGAAATTGTGAAAGCCAGCCTTAGTTGGAAATTTCTCTTGTTACACACATTTTATAACAAAATTTAGCTCTTCTTTTTACTAATCTAAGTAGCTCACAGCAGTTGAAACAGCATACATAAGACCTGTGCTAGCTCCAGCCAGACAAAATCCCAACATGGAAGACAGAGAACAGCAAGAGTGAGTACAAACAGCAACCCTGCCTAAGGATCTAGGCAGTTGGCAAAGCTTCTGAGAGGAACAAAATTATTTTTAAGGGAGTAGCCTGTGTTGGGCTGATCACATTCCAGGGGAAGGTCACACAACTAAAAGTATATGGGCTGCACCAACTGTAATTGTCAGCTTTCAAAAAAGTATAATAGGACACAAAGTTGAGTGGGTAGGGGATGGGGTAGAGCTGAAAAGAATGGAGACATAGATGGGAAATATAATCAAGACATACTGTGTAAAAATCTTAAAAACTAATAAAAAGGGCAAAGTGTAAAGAAAATACATAATTCATAAATAAAGATTTCCACATGTCACATTGTTAGGCCATTCCTTTGTGACTCCTGAATATATTTTTTACTATAATATACATCAGCACACTAATTGTGGCTACTGAATGATTTGAACTACCTTGCTATTTATTCCAATGAAAAGAGTATAAAAATGATATAATATGCTACATCTATGTACTCTAAATATATGTCAATTACAATTTTAGAAATCTGAACACTATTTCTTGATATGGTTCCTAATAAAATTATATTAAATGTTTATTTTATGAGTAAAAACAGGAGATAGCTTATTGTAAATGCATTATGAAAGCATTCCCTGTGCAACTAGAGTGAGAAGAAAAGTTAACACAAACAATTACATGAAATATATAACCTTAGGTTTACCTTGAAGCCTTTCTTGGAGAAACTACAAGAAAGCTTTAAAAACTTAATTGTTTGACTTCTGAATATGTTCCTTCACAAAACAATAACAGTTACATAGAAAATTTAGGACTAAGAAATGTGCAATTGCCATTAAAATGTGATAGATAGTATAAATTTCCTGCCCAAAATTTAATGAAAATGCAAAGCTAAATGTTGCTACTTTTGCTTAGCATTACTTTTTAAAATAGCATAGGACTAGCAGTGATTCTTGTAATTGTAGAAATCAAACTTTGAACTGAATTTTTCATTTTAAAGACTGCAAGTTGCAATATATATATTTCTGGGGTATATTGATTCAGAGACTGGTGGAATGAGGGCTATAAGAACTATTTCTATTTTGCATTAATGTACATACAAACTAAGAGTAATTTTATTCTGTTAACATTAAACATTTTATTTAGACACTGAACAGAAGTATTCTGATATTAAGACTTTATAAAAAGTAAATAAAATATTGTTTACCAGTGGGGAAAAAAAGAGTACAAAAATGCCTGTGCCACTGGTGTTATATTTAGGAAGTGGTCGCCTGTGCCAGTTTGTAGAAGTGTATTTCCCACTTTCTTTTCTATCAAGTTCAAAATGGTTGGGTTTAAGTTGAGGTCTTTGATTCACTTGGATTTGAGTTTTGTGTAGGGTGACAGGCTTGGATCTATTTGCATTTTTCTGCACACTTCCATCCAGCTATGCCAACACCATTTGTTAAATATACTATCTTTTTTCCATTGAATGTTTTGGGCCCCTTTGTCAAAGATCAGGTGTTCATAGGTTTTTGGGTTAATGTCTGGATCCTCAATTCTATTCCATTGGTCCACAAGTCTGTTTTTATGCCAGTACCAGGCTGTTTTTATTACTGTAGCTCTATAGTATAGCTTGAAGTCAGGGATAGTGATACCTCCTGAGGTTCTTTTGTTGAGTAAGATTGTTTTGGCAATTCTGGCTTTCCTGTTATTCCAAATGAAATTGAGTATTGTTCTTTCAAGGTCCAAAAAATATTGTGTTGGGATTTTAATGGGCAGTGCATTGAATCTGTAGATTGCCTTTGGTAGAATTACCATTTTTACTATGTTGATCCTACCAATCCAGGAACATGGGAGAGCTTTCCATTTTCTGATATCTTCTTCAATTTCTTTCTTCAGCGATTTAAAATTTTTGTCAAATAGATCTGTTACTTCTTTGGTTATAGTTACTCCAAGGTGTTTAATACTATTTGCAGCTATTATGAAGAGTAGTGTTTCCCTTATTTCTTTTTCATCTCTTCTATGTTTAGTGTATAGAAGGGCTACTGATTTCTTTGAGTTTATCTTGTATCCTGCTACATTGCTGAAGGTGTTTATCAGCTGTAGCAGTTCCTTGGAAGAATTTTGTGGGTCACTTATGTATACAATCATATCATCTGCAAATAGAGATAGCTTCACTTCTTCTTTTCCAATTTGAATCCCCTTAATCTCTTTTTGTTCCCTTATTGCTTTAGCTAAATCTTTGAGAACTATATTGAATAGATAAGGGGAGAGAGGACATCCTTGTCTAGTTCCTGACTTTAGTGGGATTGCTTTGAGTTTTTCTCCATTAAGTTAGATAATGGCTGTCGGCTTCTTGTAAATCGCCTTTATTATATTTAGGTATTCTCCCTGTATTCCTGATCTCTCCAGGGCTTCAATCATAAAGGAGTGTTGGATTTTGTCAAACGTTTTTTCCCCATCTAAGGATATGATCATGTGGTTTTGTTCCTTTAGTTTGATTATATGATGAATAACATTTACAGTTTATCGTATGTTAAACCGGCCCTGCATTTCTGGGATGAAGCCTACTTGGTCGTGGTGGATGATATCTTTTATATACATTGTTGTATACGGCTTGCCAAGATTTTGTTGAGAATTTTCACATCAATATTCATGAGGGAAATTGGTCTGTAATTCTCCTTCTTTGTTGTGTCTTTGAGTGTCTTGGGTATTAGGGTGATTGTGACCTCATAAAAGGAATTTGGCAATATTCCTTCAGTTTCTACTGTGTGAAATAGTTTGAGGAGTAATGGTAGTAATTATTCTTTGAAGGTCCGGTAGAATTCGGCACTGAAACCATCTGGACCAGGGCTTTTTTTTGGGGGGGGGAGGTTTTTAATGACAGCTCCAAATTTCTTAAGGGTTATAGGCCTGTTTAGGTAATTAATCTGATCTTCATTTAATTTTGGTAGATGGTACCTGTCTAGAAAGCTGTCCATTTCTTCTAGGTTTTCCATTTTTGTGGAATACAGATTTTCAAAATATGATCTGTTAATTCTCTGTATTTCCTGGGAGTCTGTTGTTATGTCCCCCTTTTCATTTCTGATTTTGTTGATTTGAACACTCTCTCTGTTTTTTAATTAGTTTGGCTAAGGGCATATCTATCTTATTAACTTTCTCAAAGAACCAACACTTAGATTCATTGATTCTTTGTATTGTTCTTTTTGTTTCAATTGTATTGATTTCAGCTCTAAGTTTGATTATTTCCTGCCGTCTACTCCTTCTGGGTGAGTTCGCTTCTAATTGATCTAATGCTTTCAGCTGAGCTGTTAAGTCTCTAGTGTGGGATTACTCTATGTTTTTCATATAGGCATCTAGTGCTAACCCTAAACCTAACCCTAATCTTAACCCTAACCCTAACCTTAACCCTAAGACCAACAATCAATAAGTGGGATCTCCTGAAGCTAGGAAGCTTCTGCAAAGCCAAGGACACTGTCAATAGGACAAAATGACAGCCTACAGAATGGGAAAAGATCTTCACCAATCCTACAAGTGATAGAGGACTGATCACTAAGGTATATAAAGAGCTCAAGAATTTAGAGCCCAAAACCTTGAATAACCCTATCAAAAAATGAGGTACAGATCTAAAAGGGAATTCTCAACAGAGGAACTACATATGGCTGAAAGGCACCTGAAAAAGTGTTCTTCATCTTTAGCCATCAGAGAAATCAAATCAAAACAACTTTGAGATACCACCTAACTCCTGTTAGATTGGCTAAGATAAAAGGCACAATTGACAGCCTGTGCTGGAGAGGATGTGGAACAACGGGAACACTCCTCCATTGTTGGTGGGAGTATAAGCTTGTTCAGCCACTTTGGAATGGAATATGGTGGTTTCTCAGAAAATTGAGG